>JBBPKN010001662.1:0-13472 GCA_038089275.1 Pulveroboletus cf. rosaemariae | reverse complement strand
TATCTTTTTGCCATTCTTGCCTAGTTCAGAGCCACTAGCATAAAAGCTCTACTTAGGATTAGGATTATTCAGCACACACCAAGACTAGGTGTTAGATTTAGGTCAACATGTCTACAGTTGCATTTCACTTGCACAAGACTCCAATACTTGGTCTATGCAGGAAGGAGATTAGGAAATCAGGTTACATCATTTTATGCCCTTTAAATGAGCTTATCCTTGGGGGCATGAGAAAGAACTTAGGAACTTGGTCAATGAAGCCATATTAGAATTCTCAGAAAATGAAATAGGCAGAGAGGATTTTCAGAGGAGATTCAACAATTTTGATAGGCAGACAGCACTTGATTTTCAGGCAGGCAAAGCAAGGGATAGAAAGGTAGTGGCTAGTGACAGACTTAAATCACTTAAACCCTTGGCAGTCCTCAAGAAACCCCACAGTCTTCACTCAATTTGCATCCCCTCTCACACTTGTTGATCTTTAGTCAAACGTGTCTGCTTCAAGGCAAGAAGAGGAGGAGTACAAAAGCCAGGTAGAGCTCCCAGAGTCCAGCCCATCAATTAAGGAACCCCCCTTCGAGTATACAACCCAGGACCTGCTACCATTGAGCAGTCCCAGGTGATTAGAAGGTTGTTACCAGCCAGCTCTGTTGTCACCTTCAAGGCTTAAGAAGATGGCAGAAGAAACAAACATGGAAGATTTGTTGAGGGAGTTAAGGGGAGAAATGGAAAGGAAGGTCACAGACCCAGGAAAGTGGGATAATAACAGGAAAAAGTGGAGATTGTAGTGGGCAAAGGTCAGAGTATGGGAGAATATCATTGAGTGGAAGAATGACCAAACAAGGACCATGGGAGTGCTCTCCCAAATGGAAGGAAAGGTGGAGGGCTATGCCCAGCTAATCCTAGAAGACTGCCTGGACAAGAACCAGTGGCCTAGCAAGAAGGACCTTTTTGAGGATATCAAGAGATACTTCCATATTGATGAGCTGGTGCATAAAGCTCTAAAAAAGTTGGAAGGTCTAAGGCACATGGGAAGAATTGATGACTATTTGCAGGACTTCATTGTTTTGCAGAAAAATGCCAAGATTAATGAATACCATGTGATGAAACTGCTCAGGAAGCAGGTTCAATATAGAATCTATCAGCATGCAATGTTGCAAGGGTTGGAGAAAACAGTTTCGGAGCTAATCAATCAATTCCAAGTTATAGGTCACACTTTCAAGCACATGGCAGTTGAGCAAGGAACTCCTGTCAGATAATGGCAATCACCACAAGGTTTCCCTCCTTGAACTCCATCCATCTTTCAAGGCAACAATCAATTTCATCCTCATTCACAGTGGCAACCTCCTCAAAGGTTTACAGCCACAGGAACTCAACCAGATAGGGGGACAAGGGCCTATTGGCTTGACAAATTCGCTTTAGAACAAAAAGATTTAAAATAAAAGTGACTTTGATTGATCGAGGTAATCAAGGTTGCTATCTTTCTTCTTCTTCATCTGTATTATTTAATTCTTGTCCTATGAATACAGTGTCTTCAACTACCAATAAGGGGTCTCAAAAGAGCTTGGCTGATGGCAATAGTTCAGTGCTTAATTCCTCAGAAAAAATAAAAGAAAAAGGTATCAATTCATTATGTATTTGAAACTCATCTTTAACAGATATTTATAAAAACCTCAAAATAATAAAAGGAAAAGATGAATTTTTATTAGAAGTAAAAGTAAAAGGAATCAGAAATGAACAATGGAATAAGTGTGGAACTATCCATGCTCTAATTGATTCAGAAGCAGTGGTAACATTTGTGGATATTGACTTTGTTTCAAGACACAGGTTAATACAATTACCTCTTGATCAACAAGTAGAGGTGTACAACACAGATGGTACAAAAGAATTAGGAGGAAAAATACAAAGTAAAGTCCTCCTCACCATTGAATTTACAGATGCACATGGAAAGGCACATGAGGAAGTGCTACCTGTGCTTGTATCAAAACTAGGCAACATGGATCTCATTATAGGGTATGATTGGTTCAAGAAACATAATCCTATTATAGATTGGCAAAAGAAAATGGTGCTAATTCCAGGCAAACCAATACCACTTCATCAGATTAATACCAATGAAGTGGAACTAAAGGATCAGGTACTGAAAGAATTTCATAAATTTCTGAATATGTTTTCCCAGGAACAATCAGAAAGAATGCTGACAAGGAAACCTTGGGACCATCAGGTTGACCTTAAAGAAGGGTTTGTATTAAAGAAAGGATGAGTTATCCTGCTCTCAGATAAAGAAATGACTAAAGTTAGGAATTTTGTCAAAATGGAAACAAGAAAAGGGTAGATTAGACCCTCAAAATCACCACAGACCTCCCCTGTTTTCTTCATAGGTAAAAAAGATGGTGGGAAGCATATGGTCATTGATTATAGATATTTAAATAAGTGGACTGTCAAAAATTCATATCCACTCCCACTCATTTCTACATTAATTGACTGGCTTAAAGGATCTGACATGTTTACCACTCTAGATCTTAGGTGGGGATATAACAACATCCATATGCATCAGGGAGACAAATGGAAAGGCACATTTACCATGCCTATAGGGGCCTTTGAATCCTTGGTAATGTATTTCAGCATGTGCAATAGCCCTGGCACATTGTCACATCCCATGCCAACAGGTCAACTTCACTATGTCTCTGATGCAACTCCAGTTGCTTCTATGCTTTAAGCTGTGTGTTTTCTAGTTCCCTTTACCTCCATCTTCTTCTATCTAATAATTGATTACAACTTTATCCATACTAACTCCATATCATTCCGATACAACTCCATTGTTTCTCCAACCTCACTTTCTGTTCCTGTTCCTTTGTGCCACACTTCTCCCTGTCATCACTTAGTTTCAGTTTGACATTATTCAACATTGTCTCCTCTGACATTTCCATTTGTATCCAGAATGCATTGGCACCTGCTTCACTTATGAGACAACTCCTTTTATACCTCTGTTTCCTCCTTAGATAATCTGTTCCCCTGAGGTATAAGTACTGGAGTTCAGTATCTTGTATTTTAGTTTGAATATTAACCATAATACAACATTACAATCCCCCCCCCAGACCCCTTCTGCCTCACAACTTGATGTCATACCCTACCCTAAAGTTCCTCAACTTATTTCACAGCTTAACATCATGCCTCTTGTTGGGAAAAGGCCCTATGGCTGATTCTGAACCTCCAATAGTTTCTAACCCCTCTGTAAATCAGGGCACTCAGTACTGGCATAAGGGTGCACTACATAAGGTGAAGCCAAGCCCCATCCACTCCAGAGTTATCCAGAGTACCCCCAGAGTATGTTAAAACATTTATAACAGTATATTCAAACTCCCTCTTGTGCTGGTACTGCTATCATGTCTATCCATGTAACCAGAGCTCACTCCTGTGCTGTCCTAGATCAGTTTAAAAGCTTCTCTGCTTGCCACACACCAGGCTTAGCCTCACAGGCTCCTGCTTCCTTTCATTTATCCACATCTAGTGCTCAAGTTGATGAAGTCCCTGATGGTTCCAAGGTTCCTCAACCTCCCCATATCCCTGACAATCGTGGCACCCAGCCAGGAGTACCAGATGAATCCAGAGATGACTCCTCCAATAAATATTCTGATATTCCAGAGGATGATCCTGAACCTTTTCCAGACCTGGAATCTATTCCCATTCACCATGATACTATTACTGATCTTGCTAGCACCATCCATGAATTAGCTCACTCTTCCTGTCATATCCCTGAAACATCACAGCAAACCAAAGTACAAAAACCAGACCAGTTTGACAGAACTGATCCCCAGAAGCTTCACATTTTTCTAGTGCAGTGTGAATTAAATTTCCAGGATCATTCCAAAGTCTTTGCCAATAACCAAGCCAAGGTCACTTATGCTCAGTCCTACCTTAAGGGCATGGCATTGGAATGGTTTGAGCCTAACCTCCTCCTTACCAAAGACTCTGACTTTTACCCCTTGTGGATGGACAATTATAAGGAGTTTGTTCAGGAACTCCAGACCAACTTTGGATCCCATGACCTGGTCGGAGATGCAGAGCACCAGCTAGACCAGTTGACTATGAAGGATGGTCAACAAATCAACAAATATGTAGTTGAGTTTAACAGAATTGCATCCCAAGTCCAGGGTTATGGAGAAGGTGCCCTCTGCCACTATTTCTATAATGGTCTGCCAGACCACATCAAAGATGACCTTTCCCATGTTGGCAAGCCACTGACACTCATTGAGCTGTGCCAGCTGGCACAGACCATTGATGCTCGCTACTAGAAGCACAAATCCAAACTCAGCCAACAAGGAAAGTCATCTCACCTGTCCAAGTCATCTGATAAACCTGCTGTATTCTCTGCTTCAACCTCTGGTCCTAATGAATCAAGAAACAAGTTGGCTAATTACTCCAGCTCCTCCAAGTCATCTGTTCTCAAGAAATAGGACTTATTATCCAAGCTTGGTAAGGACAGTAAGCTCACTACTGAAGAATGCAAGCATCAACTGGAGAATCACCTCTGTTTGTTCTGTGGAATCACAGGGCATATAGCAAAGGACTGCCCCAAGTCTTCCTCCAAGGTGGCCAAAGCTTGTGTTGCCAAAACCTCTGCTCCAGAAACCAAACCAGAGGCCTCTGTCTCAGAGGTGAAAAAATAGTCTGCAGCCTTTGAGACTCTGCACAGGCTGGAGGTTGCATTAATCCTTCCCATGCTTTACTGGAGGTTAAACTTAACACATCTGTTCTACTAGATAATACTTCACTTATGCCTCTCATTACCCTTGTTTCACATAAAATTCCTCTGTTTTCTGCCCTGATTGACTCTGGTTCTTCAGACTGCTTCATAGATACCAAGTTAGTCAGTACTTACAATCTTCTGACTTATTCCATTCCTCCATTGCAGCTCTGACTGTTTGATGGCTCTTTCAATTCTATGATTAAAAATACCATTAATCTTTTTGTTTGTTTTGACACTGGTGATATCACTTTGATGACATTCTATGTCACTCCATTGGATGGATCTAGTTCTCTTGTTCTAGGACACAACTGGCTTGCCCACTACAATCCATTGATTAACTGGGTATCAAGTTGTATCTTGTTTCAATCATCTGAACCAAATATGCCAATACCCTCAAGCTCACCTCTGCAGCCTCTGGTTTCTCCAACCCAAGCTGACTCCAAATCTGATTCACTGTGTTCCCATAATCTCAAACCTTTGTTGATTGAGCTACTCAGCTCATCAGCATTCACACATATCTGTAGCTTTGATGGCTCAGTTCTGTTCTATCTGCAGCTCTGACCCCCAGAGAGTCATCTCTGTTCCACTTCCATTGCTTCTCCTCCAGCTGACCTTTCTGGCATTCTCCAGGAATACCACAACTTTGCCAATATGTTTAGCAAAAGCAAGGTATCTACTCTTGCCTCTTACCACAAATTTGACCTGAAGATCAAGCTGGAAGAAGGCACCTTACCACCTGTTGGCACCACCTATTCACTATCACCCTCTGAGCTTGAAGCACTCAGGACTTTCCTAGACAAACATCTTGCTACCAGTTTCATCTGACCCTCTGCATCTGCTCATGCTACTTCTGTCCTCTTTGTCCAGAAGAAGGACAGATCCCTCCAGTTGTGTGTAGATTTCTGAGGCCTCAACTAGATCACAAAGAAAGACCACTACCCCCTTCCATGCATCTCTGATCTCCTTGATGCTCCAAGCTATGCAACCATCTATACCAAACTCAACCTTAGGCACACTTACCATTTAGTTCATATTGCTGAGGGTGATGAGTGAAAAACCTCTTTCTGTACATGCTATGGCTCCTATGAGTGGCTTGTCATGCCATTTGGGCTTACCAATGCTTCTGTGGCTTTCCAGCAGTTTATTAATTCTATCTTTGCCAATCTTCTTGATGTTTCGGTAATTGTTTATTTGGATGATATCCTAATTTTCTCCACTGACTGGACATTGCATACCAAGCATGTCCACAAAATCCTCCACTGCCTCCAGAAGCATGACCTCTTTGCCAAACCCAAGAAATGCAAATTCCATACCAATTCCACTGAGTATCTTGGGTATCTACTCTCTTCTTCTGGGCTCATGATGTCCCCTGATAATGTTCAATCCATCCTGGATTGGCCTGAGCCTTACAAGATTAGGGATATCCAGTCCTTTCTTGGTTTCACTAACTTCTACTGCCACTTTATCCAGGGCTACTCCAATATCGTCATTCCCCTGACTCATCTCACCTGCAAGTCTGTTCATTGGGATTTTGATGCTTCTTGTTGTGCTACTTTTCAGTGCCTCAAGGATGCTTTTACTTCTGCTTCTATTTTGACCCATTGGGTCCCCAATGCTCCTCTTATCATTGAGACTGACACCTCCAACTATGCCATAGCTGGAATTCTCTTACTCTGGTCCCCAGACAATGAGGTCCACCCTGTTGCTTTCTATTCCCATATGCTCACTGCACTGGAACTCAACTATGATACCCATGATAAGGAGCTTCTTGCTATTTTCACTGTGTTCAAGACCTGGCATTATTACCTCAAAGGTTCCAGTTCTCTGATGAATGTCATCACTGATCATAAGAACCTGGAATATTTTGCTATGTCTAAACTTCTGACCTGCTGGCAAGCCCAGTGGTCAGAGTTTCTCTCTCAGTTTAATCTGATTATCCATTTTCACCCTGGCTGTTTAGGTGCTAAACCTGATGCTCTAACTAGATGATGGGATGTCTATCCCAGTGTGGGGAATGGCAACTATGCCCTTGTCAATCCGCATAACTTCCAGCCCATGTTCACACAGAAACAACTTGCTACATCCCTCTGGGCTTTCTTCCTAGCATCTCCAGTCTTCTGGTCTGCATCCCTCTTTAACATTGAAACCCTCCATTGTGACATCATCTCAGCACTCCCTTCTGACTCTACCACCTCTATCCACTGTTCCAGTATCCTCCCATCCAACTCTTGTTGGTCTAGAGATCCAGGAGGTTTCTTGTATTTGAACAACTGCATCTATGTCCCTGATGCTTCTGACCTCCAACTCCAGATTCTCCACTACAAGCACAACCACCCCTTATCTGGACACTTTGGTTAGAATCGGACACTGGAGCTCATTCACCAAGAGTATACCTGACCTGACATTCAAGTATTCATCAAGGAATATGTTTCTTTATGTACAGCTTGCACCCATGCTAAGGTACCCCATCACAAACCCTATGGTCTCCTCAAGTAGCTCCCCATTCCAGAAAAGCTGTGGAATTCCATCTCTATGGATTTCATTGAACAGCTCCTGGCTTCCTCTGGTCACTTCATCATCCTCATTATGTTAGATCATCTATTGAAGCAGTGCATCTTCATTTCTACAGACAACAAGATAACCTCCCCAGAGCTTGCTAAACTCTTCTTACTCCATGTGTTTTCCAAACATGGAGTTCCCTCCCATATCACCTCCAATCAAGGTTCCAAGTTTGTTTCCCATTTCTTTTGTTCTCTGGATCAAGCCCTCAATATCTTTCTCCACTTTACCTCTGGGTATCATCTGGAGGATAATGATCAAACTAAGCAAATGAATCAAACCCTGGAGCAGTATCTATGCATTTATTGCAACTATCAGCAGGACAACTGGTCTGAACTCCTGCCCCTCACAGAGTTCACTTATAACAATGCCCCTAATGCTACCACAGGTGTTTTTTCTTTTTTTACAAACAAGGACTACCATCTGAACATCTCCATGCACCTGGAACATGATCTCACCTCCACCCAAGCTTGAGAATACACCATAGACCTCAACTTTCTCCATACCTTCCTTCATGAAGAAGTAGCTGCCACCCAAGTCAGATACCAAGAACCCGCAGATGCCCAACAATCTCCAGCACTGGACTTTAAAGTAGGTGACTAGGTATTCATCAAGGCTAAGTACTTTAGGACTACATGGCCTTCCAAAAAACTTACCAAAAAAAACTTAGGTCCTTATTCCATTATTGCTCAGATGGGCTCACTGTTCTTCATACTCTGTCTTCCAGAGAACATAAAGTCTGTTCATCTGGTCTTTCATGTTTCTCAACTTGAATCCTCTGTCCCCAACATGATCCCAGATCATATGCAACCACCTTCACCCCCAGTTGAGATCAATGGTGAACTGGAGTTTGAGATTTCCAAAATTCTAGACTCAAAGATAGATCATAGGTGAAGGAACTGCAAACTACTATATTTGGTTAAGTGGTTAGATCATGAGGATACTGATAAGGAGATCTTGTGGCTCCTTGCCACTGAATTAGGGCACACTTTAGAGATCATTGAGGAGTTTTATCTCCATTATCTGGACAAACCTGGGTCATCTTATGATTAATCAACTGTAGTGGATCTAGTGATCTAATCACAAGATCCTCTACCTATTCTAAGATCATCTTTTCAATCTCCTTGTCTACCATGGAAATTTTGCCAACCTCCACACAAAGTTCTGACAGCTCTGCTACCACCTTGTCCACCTCCCCATCCTCACTCCCCAAACTCCCAGCTTCTCTGGTCCCTCCACCCATGCCATTTCCAATGCATCAACCAGCCACTCCAGCAGCCAGTTCTTGTGTTTGGCCTCTTGCCATACCTTCCAGCCCACCTCCCTTATTGATGCCCCCATCAGGCAACAGCCCTCAGCCACCTGCCAAAGACCCTCCTCTGTCTCCTCTGAGTCTGCCCTGCTATTGGGCACCCCTTCCTTTCCCACCTTCCATCTCTGCTTCCTCTCTGGCTTCTCCTGGCCAAAGTGTATGCATCTTACCTTTGCCTCTATACAGGCAAGGCATGATGTTGACTTGCTTGGGCCCACCTGGCATCCCAGTTTCTGGTCATTGCACCTCTGGCACCCTGGTCCCTCTTTCACTCTCCTTTTGCCATTGCCATTACTCCACCCCATCTCCTGGGCTTGGCGAAGCTCCTCCACCTAAGCCAGTGTTAAAGTGCTTGGTCTAGACTCCATTTCCAATACTCACCTGTTTCCAGACTGCCACCACTGCTTTCCAAGCCTCTGACACTTTCTTCTGAGCCTCCTTCTCTCTCCTCACTTTTTCCTGCCACTTCCACTCAGCATACTTTGCATCACCAAGCTCCTCTTTATCTAAGATATAAGTACTGGAGTTCAGTATCTTGTACTTTAGTTTGAATATTAACCATAATACAATGTTACAATCCTCCCCCAGACCCCTTCTGCCTCATGACTTGATGTTATACCCTACCTTAAAGTCCCTCAACTTATTCCATGGCTTGATGTTGTGTCTCTTATTGGGAAAAGGCCCTATGGCTGATCCTGAACCTTCAATAGTTTCCAACCCCTCTGTAAATTGGGGCACTCAGTACTGGCATAAGGGTGCACCACATAAGGTGAAGCCAAGCCCCATCCACTCTGGAGTTATCTGGAGTACCCCCAGAGTATGTTGAAATGTTTATAACATACATTCTAAACTATGGTTAATAACATTTTTCATGATTTATGGGCCTTTGTCTTGGTGTACATTGATGATATTATTATTTTTACCAAGGATAAAACTCAACAGAAACATGCACAGAGGGTAATCCAAGTACTTCAACATTTGCAAGATAATGATCTTTTCTTAAAACCATCCAAATGCCACTTCATGCAAGAAAAAGTAGACTATTTAGAGATGGTGGTGTCTAAAGATGGGGTTGAAATGCAGATGAACAAGATTCAGGCCATTCAAGATTGGCCACAACCACGCACTCTCAAACATGTTCAAGCATTCTTGGGACTGGCTAATTATTATCAATGTTTTATTCAAGGCTTTGTGGATATCGCTCATTCATTGAATGATCTTACCAAGAAAGATCAAGTGTTCTCTTGGGATGGGCCTCAACAGAAGGCTTTTGTGTCACTCAAGAACATTATGTCCACAGCTTCCTTCTTGGTTTATCCTGACTCCACCCGGCCAGTCTGTGTTGAAACTGACACATCAGACATTGCCACAGGTGCTATCCTTTCCTATTTGATCGATGGAAACTGGCATCCTGTGGCTTATTTATCCCATTCCTTAAATCCTGCTGAAAAGAACTATCCAATTTATGATAAAGAACTTCTGGCAGTTATCCAGACTCTCAAAGAATGGCATCATCTCTTGATTGATTGTCTCTCTTTCAAGATTTGGACTGATCATCAGACTTTGGAGCACTGGCAGAAACCACAGAATCTTTCTTCACAGCAGGCAAGATGGGTTAAATTGCTTATGGAATTTCGTTTTACTATTGTTTATAAACCAGGAACTTCTAATGGGCATGCCAATGCTTTATCCTGGTGTTTTGATCATGGTATGGTGGTTAATAAACCTAACAAGAATGTTATGGTTCTGCCCCAAGATTATTGTCCCACCCTTCCCTCCCTTTCCTATCAGAGCCTTGTCATTTCCAACTCATTTATTCAGGATGTTGTTGCTGCCACTGGTCCTCTTCTCAAAGAAGACTGGCCAGGGTTGTGTTATAATGCAGATGAAGGTTACCTCCTACATGAACACTTAAATACAATCTTCATACCAAAAGAACTTAGAATGGAAGCATTAAAGATATGTCATGATTCTCCTATTGCAGGACATGGAGGACAAAGAAGAACTCTTCGTTTATTAAAAAGATTTTTCTATTGGCCTGGACAGTCACAATATGTTATAAATTATATCAAGACCTGTCAAGCATGCTCTCTTATGAAGGGTTTGCAAAAAGCACCAGCAGGCAAACTTTTACCATTACCTATTCCTTCTAAACCTTGGACAGACATTTCTACAGATTTTATTACTGGTTTACCAAGGTCAAATGGTTTTGACACTATCCTAGTGATAGTGGACTGATTTTCAAAAGAAGTGATTTTCATTCCTTGTTCTACAACCACTTCTTCATCAGATTTAGCTAAATTATTTTGTGACCATATTTGGTCAAGACATGGCTTGCCATTGTCTATTGTTTCAGATTGAGGACTGCAGTTTGCCTCAGCATTCACACAAGAGCTATGCCACTCCCTTGGCATATACCAGAAACTTTCTACATCATTTCATTCCCAAACAGATGGTCAAATAGAAAGGATAAATCACGAGTTGGAGCAATACTTGTGTACCTTTGTGGCAAAGAAACAAGAAACTTGGGCAGATTGGATAAAGATAGCAGAGTTTTCACATAACAATGCATTTTCCACAGCAATGGAATCGACTCCTTTTTCCATCACCAAGAAGTTTTCACCATGACTTGGCTTTGAGGCAGACAAAGTCTCACATGGATTTGCAAAAGAATTCCAATGAACAAATACTCAGATACAAGAGTCATTGGAAAAAGCCAAAGAAAAGATGATTCACATAGCAGAATCAAAATAATCAGAAGCACCTTAATACCAGATTGGTTAAAAAGTCTGGTTATCTATGGAACACTTATCACTTTCATATCCATCTAAGAAATTATCACAGAAGTGGATAGGTCCCTACACTATCATTGATATCCTTCCTAATGCAGTAAAACTGCAATTACCCATCAACATCTGCATTCATCCAGTCATTAACATCTCTCTAGTCAAACCCTACCATAATCCCCTTCCTCAGCAACCAGTTATTCGTCCTGATCCTATTGCCATTACAAAAGAAGGACATGAAGAATGGGAAGTGGAATATGTGGTTAACTCTCAAGTAAAAAAGGGAAAGCTGGAATATTTGGTCCATTGGAAGGGATACAATGCATCTGATCATATATGGGAGCCTGAAGACCATTTAAAACATGCTCCTCAAGCTATATCATCTTTTCATCTTTGCAATCCATCAGCCCCACAAAAACTTCACAGTTTGTCCCTAAAAGACTTTCATTCTTGTTTCAAACCATATACCAATTTGACCACATCTGTTCCACTAGCCTCGTCTTGTCTGGAATTCAAGACCTAAAGACAGGGTAGTGTTATAATGCACTTTTTCATTTTTACTCTTTTTGGACTTATCTTCACACTACTGTAGCTCTTCACATTGTCACATCATGTGACCCTTTCACAATTTCACATTTCACATCTTCACATGGCACTAGTCTAGAGTGATCTAGACTATGCTATCAAGACTCATGTTTGCCTCATGGAATTCTAGATCCCTGCTCTTTTTATGCTATTGGTTGGCTTACTGTACATTACTTTAGGGCCAGCACCATTTACATGGTCTGTGCACAATCTGTAACAATATAAAAGGAGGTCTGCTCAAGTCTGGGTTTTTCCAGTCTTGCACACTTGAACCTTTTAGTTCTTGTTCCATCTTGGCTCTTATCTTTTTGCCATTCTTGCCTAGTTCAGAGCCACTAGCATAAAAGCTCTACTCAGGATTAGGATCATTCAGCACACACCAAGACTAGGTGTTAGGTTTAGATCAATGCATCTACAGTTGCATTTCACAGGTTATGCTGATATAGCAAGAAGGATATAAGTTTTAATAGTAGATAGGTAAATACTAATCTGCAGGATACTTGTAGTTACTAAGTATCCTAAGGTAACTAATGGTTTGATGTAGCTTATGTAAGCAGTAGAGTATAGGTAATCAACAAATTCTAATATTCTATTGTACATAGCTTTTTAGTTTAATTAAATTCTAAATATAATGCTATTTCTTTTCAACTGTTGTAATGAATACAAATATAGCCTCTTCATGTTGTTTTATTTCTTTTATGTTGAAACTGCAGAATACTGCAGAATACTTGTAGTTACTAGATATTAGGTAGATAAGTAAATACTGACCTGCAGGATACTTGTAGTCACTAAGTATCCTAAGGTAACTAATGGTGCAATGTAGTTATTAGCTTATGTAAGCTATAGAGCATAGGTAGTCAACCAATTTCAACATTTTAATCTAATCCAGGTCTTGTAGTGGCTTAACCAGCCCTTACTTAGATTAAGGCATTTATTTTCTGGTACTCTAACAAGATTAGCAAATGTCTTCCATTTTTAATGCAACACTTTATCTGTTAAAAGAACCTTTTCACCATAGCTTTTGAAATTCATAAATCAAGCACTTCCATAACCTTATTCTTTAATTATGCTGACATTTATGGTTGCTTAAGATGCAAGCTAGGATAGATTATATGAAAATGTTTTGCTATTTGAGTTTGATTCTTGCTATTGGCATAATATTAGTCAAGAATTTCAATTCATTGTTTAAGAGTGGCATTTTCCTTTTTTTTCTGACTTCATTAACTTGTGTACCATAGCTTTCTTTACTATAGATGTATTGGTGTCAGATATTGAACCTGTTATTATAATAAAATATTCAAAATCTAAAATCTAAAGTTTGAAAAAAAAGTAAAATTCACATACTTGTATTTTCTAGAGGAAACTTCACTTTTTCCATTACTTGACATCAGCCCCTGAAGCTTTTCTACTATCAACTTCTTCCTTGAATCCAATTTCTTAACTGCACTTTCAATATCATATCTTTTCTAATTTTTCAATTATGTATTCT
>JBBPKN010001661.1:0-13479 GCA_038089275.1 Pulveroboletus cf. rosaemariae | reverse complement strand
TAGGGCGGGAAGTACAGCGACGAACTAGCTATAGGCTGAGTTTCTTCAGTGACTGCAATTGCACCAGGTCTGTGTGCTGGTGATGCCTGACGAGTCGTGGCCAATGAGGGACGCTTTCTGTTTGGACGGGTCTTGAGGGCAATTCACCAGAGACAGTACGTGCAAGAAGGATGTCAACGAGCCGGTTCAACTTGGATGGTTGACAAGAACTTCAATCACGAGCACTCGAAGGGGGCACTAATACGAAAGAGAAATGGAATTCCGAAGGTGAGGAGCGCTTAGTTACATGGTGATTTATATACTGTGAGGGAGGAGGCTATGTATCATGACTTACTCCGATGGGCTGTACGCTGTCACCGAGAGAATTAAGCGAAAGTAAAGGAAAAGGGAAAATGAAAGGAGAAACTTAAAGGAAAAGGAAAGGCGAAAGGGGGTGTCATGGATGAGAGTGTTTCAATGGTACGAATGCCCTGTCACATTGGATTGCACATTAATGCACGACGTGACAAGCAAAAGGAAGGGGGATACTGACCCCCTGCAGTTGCGAAAGCAGGATTGCTGTCGCTTTAAATGCTGGGCTTTACTTTCTTCTGCAGATATGCCAAGCTTGGTGAAACTCCACCGTGTGGTGGGAACACTCGGAAACAGAACTGGACAAGGTGCAGTGATTTCAGGGAAAAACCAGGATACTATACAGGGAGGGAGTTGCCTCTCTATAAAGGTTGTAGCTAGGGTGTGACGTATGTCTCTTATGATGCAACTCCTGGCGTCATGATGAGTATGACGAGTTCCTGACATATATGCAATCTATGATGTGTGTGGTCCATGATAAGTCAATGTGCAAGAGCAAATGTGTATGCATTGCACTTGGCTTGCTTATTGATCCGACACAGGTTGGATCATTTTGATCAAAGACATCATGTAGTATGATATAACAAATTAAGTCAGTTGTGGACATTGTTCTCCCCAACTGTCTATTTCAATGCTGGATGTAGTGATATACCTGACATCTAAGTTGAATGTATTGACATTCATTTAGTGCTCTAAACACAAGTGGGTCTTAGTTTCATGTCAATGAAGACTGAGGCTGCAGTAAAGCAAAAACATCATGTTAAGGCTAATGTGACTACATAAGATGTGTTCGACATAACAATATAAAGTGAATAGGAGTGAGGTTGGATAAACAGAACAGATGAAGAGGATAGATGGGGAATTCAATGGCTAAAGGATTATTTGATAGAAAATGAGGAATTCTAACACATCCACTTGCTAAAGCACTTCTTACAATATCAAGCCCATGTTGGACTTTTATCACTATGATACCTGATTATGTAACTGTGTCATATAGTTTCACTGTTCATCTCTACTTTACACCTTAATGCACTACTCTGTGACTGAGGTGAGACACTATTCCCTATCCCTTCTTTCATGTTGCTTATATTACCTGTAGTTATTAACAGGTAGAACTAATACTACAGTGCACTACTCCATGACTGAGTTATTAACAGGTTATAAGCCCTGGCCATTAACTTGATTGAAAACTTTTAATCTCCAACAGATAATCTTGCATAGCCACCAATATGTTACATTCAACCAAACTTGGTGATGACTTTATAAAAATCCTGAAGCTTGATGCTACTGGGAAAAATTGGCCCATTTGAAAGGATTGTCTTGAGATATCACTGTTGATAAGAAGTTTAATTGGTTATCTTCATGGAATGGCACCACAACCTACTAACCCTGCAACAGGCAAGTTGAAAGGGTGAATGCCAAGTACAGCTGATGAGAAAACTGAAGTAAAGAAGTATGAAAAAGCACTCATTGAATGGAACAAAAAAATGCTATCATCAAGCAACAAATTGCCAATGTTATTTTCAATTCACTTTTTATTTATCTACTTGGGAAAATAACTGCAGCAGAGTACTATGTGGTACTGAAGGATCTATTTGAGAAATGCTCACTAGTTATCAGCATTGAACTGAGACATCAGCTTGGCAAACTAAAACTAAAAGATGGTGGTGACACATGTGCACACCTTGAGAAGATGATGGTTATGTGCAAAGAGCTCATATTCATGGGCCATCCAGTATCTGATGAAGATTTGTTCAGTATTATCTTCACCTCACTTCCTCAGTTGTACAATCCCACCTTATTATCCATCTCCTTAACTATCAAGCTTAATGAGACCACACTGTCATCTACTGCACTAATGGGTCTCATTGTTGACCAGTATGATCACTTTGCTGTGCAAGACAGAAGCAAGTCAAAGTCAAAAGCAAATAACAACATTGCACTTACAACAGATGGTATGAAGAAAAGAAGGACTTCTACCCCTATGTGTTATAATTGCAGCTGAAAGGGCCATAAGAAGAGTTAGTGCTGGGAGGAAGAAGGGAACTATGAAGGAAAGGCTTCAAAAGGATGGAAACCATGTGATAAGAAGAACTCTTCTTTAAAGCCAAATAATAACCACTGCACAAACATGGCAGCTAGCAGCAATGAGCCAGATGCTGTATGGCTCACAGCTGCTACCTGTTTACCTACCACTTAATCTACTACATACATAGTTTCCCTGTCTTTCATCACTGTTGAGTTATATGATAGTGGTACTATACTCCATTTTATGCTATACTGTGAACATCTTCTTGACTATGTCAATATCTTACTTTATTCCATTAGAGCCACCAATAAGTGAATCTTTAATGCCATTGGACAAGGCAACCTTCACATTGAGCTACCCAATGGGAACTCAATAACCCCTGTTTTTCTCAAGAATGTCCTGTATGCACTGAATATGGATGGAACTCTGATCTCCATTGCAAAGCTCACTGCTGCTGATTATATGGAAATATTCTGTGATCATTCCTGTTGGATTTTCACCAAGGATTGGAAGCTTCTTGATGAAGCTCCCCTCATTAATGGGCTATACAAAGTTCAGCACTCAGTTATACTCTTCACTGGCACTGTTAGGGACTTACAAACCCTACCAATGGATGAACTACATGCATGTCTATGTCATATTGCTTCTTTCTCTATTTGTGACATGCTTGCCAAGAACTGTGTCAAGGGCATCAAACTGGACCCACATAATGAAACTATGGGTCAGTGTGACACTTGTAAATGTGGGAAAGTGATACAAAAACCCACAGAGAAGACTTGCGAGCCCACTTAGCAGGTTGCTCTTGATAATGAGGTCCATAGTAATGTTTGGGGACCATCACCCATTGCTACCCCAGGTCACAAATCTTACTATGCATTCTTTACTAATAATAACACTTGATATACATGCCTTTATCTCCTAGGCATAAAGTCTGAGATATTCAACTCTTATTGCTGATATGAAGCCTGGATGCAGACCCAGTTTGACATGCACATCAAATGCCTCCACACTGACCATGGTGATAAATACCTAGGTGTTGAATTCAAATGTCATTTGACTTCCAACAGGACTGAGCACAAGCTTACCATGCATGACTACCCATAGTCTAACAGAGTTACTAAATGACTCAACTCAACCCTTGTTGAATGTGTATGCACAATGTTGCATGCTAGCAGTCTCTGTTAAAACCAGTTCTTTTCTAAATGAAACCCTTGATGCTGAGGGAAGGTCATAACTCTGGAGGGCTCTGAAGAGATCTAGGAAGGGTTTTGTTGATTGAACAGGACTTGGCTTCACCTTATGTGGTGTGTCCTTGCACTTTCTGGTGTTCCAATTTACATAGATGTTGGAGGTAGATAAAAGGACTGTCTCTGTGCTCAACAGGAGAAACAGGCAGGATGAGGAGAGTCAAGCCTAGTCATGGAGGTGGGACCTTATGACTCCTTTAAGGATGTTGCTTGGCCCCAGAGGTTCTCTGGAATAACCCAGAAGGTTAGAGTAAGTCCAAGGGCTTGATCAGAGTAAGGATAAAGACAAGGGGGTATTTATATTGATATTTGTACTGAGGTACAAGATACAAAACTTTAGTACTTATATCTCAGAGAGGCAGAACTATCTAGGAGTGTAGTGAAGTAAGACAGGTGCAAACTCAGAAGTGAAGCAGATATCTAAATATCTAAGAAACAAATGGAGATGTCAGGAAAGACAATGTCCAATCATGTCAGACTGAAACTGAAGGGTAACAGAATAAAATAAGGGGAAGCAAGTAACAGGAACAGAACAGGAATAGTAACAATGATGGTAACAGTAACTAGGAGCAGGGACAGTAACAGAGTTATACCAGAATGATTTGGAGATAACAAAATTGAACTAAGGTGATACTTAACTGGAACTGAAATAGAACTGAAAACAGAATAGGGTGAAGTGGAAGCAGAGGCCCAGGGGAGCATATAATACTGAGGGGCAGGAAGTGTACATGCATAGCAGGGGCAGACTGGAATGGTAATGGAGGGACAGAGTTGCCTGGAGGGGAGTCAGAGGGCTAGAGTAGCTTACTGGGTATGAGAACCAGTTATAAGCTAGGTTGGGATAGGGTTGGACTTGGGTTAGAGGTATGGGATATGACAGTCTCCCAAAAACACTATGGAAAGAAGCAATTACACACTGTATGTGAATGAAGAATAGAATATCTACAAAAGTACTTGGTGGTATGATACCTGTTACATTTTCCCATTTCTCTTCTCTTTTTCCTTTTTTCCTCTGTCTTAGCTTCCACTCTTCATGCACCTTAGGTGCTCTCTTGTTCACTTTCACTCTTAGATTCTGCTCTTCTTGCACTCTAGCCTAGCCTAGACCACTCTCTTGTTAAGCTCTTTGCCTGGGCCTTCTATCTCTTAATCAGCTGACTCATAATCATTCCATCTTTTTCTATCTGTTTCTACATGAATACCTTACTCATCATTTATCAGCATGATTACTTAGTCTGTCTACACCTGAACCTTATTAGTTGTACTATAAAGTAGCATACTTCTCATTTTCTCTTTTTTTATGCTACTTCTATCTTGTGACCACCTTACAGTTCTTGCATTTCCACTTGTCCTTGTACCTATGTACTTGGAATCCATTGCTTGTGTCCTGGCACTTATCCAGAGGATTATCAGTGTCCAATCTCAGCACACTCATGGGAGTATAGCTGGTACCACTTGAGTACAACACTTTGTTTGTCACTCTTTACTTATCTTGAGGCTTACCTTCAGTTTGCCTCTTTCACTTTCTACAGCAAGGTCTACACCTGTCCCTACCCAGGCCTAGCATAACAAAAGAAGTAGCATATTCTACTTGTGGCTATCATTGCTATAGTCTGCTTTCACCATTCCACCTAAACAACCCTCACTATTTGACTCTCTCTGGGGTGAGCCTCATGCCTTTACCTCAGACTCTCTCAAGTCCACTTCAGAGCCCAAGGATCCCTCTCCTTCAGATCACTCTTCCACTCCAGAAGACATGCTTGTGGACATCCTAGTCTCTTCTCAGGAAGAAGTACAAGAAGACTGTAATCTTGTGCATGAACTCTTTTTTTTTTTTACAGATTCCTCAAGCCCAGACTCCACCTTCTCCTACTCCTGTCTGATGCCAACCTGTGTTTACTTTCCCCTAACCCTATTCAACTATTGCCATGTCTGGCTTCTCCACCTTCATCACTAAGCCAATGGAACTTTGTTTTAGTGCCCCTGAGTACTTTGATGGCAACAGATCTAAGGCTGAGAACTGGCTGGACACAGTCCAGTTTTACCTCTTCATCAACAGTGCAGTCTATGACTCCAATAAGAAGAAGATTGCCTTCATCCTTTCATTTATGACCAAGGGGCCAGCACTGTCATGGGCAGCAATGTACTGGAAGAAATGTATTTCCAGCATAACTGTTACTATGGAAAAGCTTTCCCATTTTACCTCTGCATTCCTGAAGATTTTCCAACAATAGGATATGGTTAATGCCACCATTCATTGGCTGGCCAACACACAGATGAAGCAGGGAAAGAAAGGTAAATGGATGCCTTCCCTCACTGAATACACTGCTGAGTTTCAGAACCACATCATCACTGCTAAAATTACTGACAACAATGTCCTCATTGATTACTATGAAACAGGACTTGCATCCTACCTCTCCCATTACATCCATAACCTGGATATGATCCCCTCCACTATTGCTGAGTGGTATACCAAGGCCACTCACTTCCAAGGTACTATGGAGCATGCCCACTCTATAAAACAATGGCAAAAGAATCCTCATGCATTTGCTTGGACTCCTATTCCCCTCTCCACTACATCCAAACTGGAGAAAAATCTGAATGCTGTGGATATTGATGCCATAAAGAAGGGCTGCCTAACCAAGGCAGGAAGGGCCTTCTGCATCAAAAATAGACTTTGTTTCAGATGCCAGAAACCTGGCCATATTAACACTGCCTGCTCCAATTTCCCCACTTCTTCCCCTTTCACCACCATCACCAAGGAAACTCCTTGCATCAAGATGGTCTCTGCCAAAGAACTGATGATGAAGATAGAGGAGGTTAGTGGTGATGAATCTGATAATGGGGTGGCAAGAGTAGTAGTGAAAACAAAAAGAAAGAAGAAAAAGGAAAAGCAGGGTTTTTAAAATGGAGTACCTCCCCTATGCAAGATACTCCCTCCTTCTCTTGTGCACCTGTACTTGTATCTGCTTCCAAGAAATCCATGAAAGTAGCAATTCAAGTTTTCTTCTCACTCTGTGCCAAAAAAGTCATAGCCACTCATGCTCTTGTCAACAGCAGAGCACAAATCAATTGTATAGACTGGGACTTCATCAAGAAGAACCAGTTTCCCACCAAGAAACTTGCTGAACCAATCATTATTCAGAATGTTGACCACTCTGAGAATAAGAAGGGCAAAATTACTCAGACTTGCAACCTTCTTCTTTGCTTTGAACAGTCTATTCTCCCAGTCTCCTGCTATGTCATTGCATGCAGGAAGAAGAACATCATCCTTGGACACCCATGGCTTTGAGCCACAAACCCTGCTGTTGACTGGATGGCAAACACACTCACCATTCCAGATCCCTCTTCTAACAACATCACTTATTGCATCAACTCCATTTATAAACCCCAGTTTGATGGACTACTCAAAGATATCATCATTCCTCATGATGAACTCTTAGTTTGCTACCTGGACTACATTACCCCTAAGCAGTCAATCAATGATTTGCTCTACAATCACCACTCCAGCAGGATTCTAGATCACTGCTCCTCATATCTCCCAGAGATCACTGTTGCTTGGCTCACTACATCCACTGAGCTACCCATTGAGGCTAAAAAGGCCAAACCTAAGACAATTCTTCCCCCTGAATACTCTCAGTTCTCATCAATATTCTCCAATACTCCAAAAACCCTTGATTACCTTCCACCCTCTCATTCCTATGATTATGAGATCAATCTGAAGGACATGTTTGTCTCAAAGATAGGTAAGATTTACCCCTTATCTCCTTCTGAGCAACAGGCCATGAAAGCATTCCTCAAAAAGAACCTTTGGGCAGGGAAGATCTGTCCTTCCAACTCCCCTTAAGCTTTATTCTTTTTCTTTGTGAAAAAGAAGGATGGCAAACTCTGTCCATGCCAAGACTATAGGTATCTTAATGAACACACCATTTATGATGCCTATCCTCTTCTCCTCATTTCTGACTTCATTGACAAGCTCTGGGATGCTCAGCTTTTTACTAAGTTTGACATCCATTGGAGCTATAACAATGTCCATATTTGAGATAAACATCAATGGAAAGCCACCTTCATCACTCATAAGGGACTCTTCAAACCTATGGTAATGTTCTTTGGCTTAAACAACTCACCCACTACTTTTCAGCAATTCATGAACAACTTATTCCAGAATATGATTGCTGAAGGATGGCTTGTTATCTATATGGATGACCTTCTTATCTCCTCCCCTGATGCTAACACCCATCAGAAATGCACCTCCCATGTCCTTCAACAGATGACAGAACTTGATCTCCACCTCAAGTTGGAGAAATACACCTTCACTGTCTCCCAGGTTGAATACCTTGGGATGATTGTTCATTCTGGTGAACTCACCATGGACCCCATTAAGCTTGCTGGTATTTTCCAGTGGCACACTTCTTCCAAAGTCAAGGACTTTTGCTCTTTCCTTAGCTTTGCTAACTTTTACAGGTGATTCATTCTCAACTACTCTACTATTACCCATCCTCTCCTTGATCTTACCAAGAAGTCCATGGCCTGGTCTTGGTCACCCACTGCACAGAAAGCCTTTGATTCCCTCAAGGCTATTTTCTTATCCCAACTGGTATTGCAGATGCTGGATCTTACTCATCCCTTCACCATTGCCACCAATGCTTCTGCTTATGCATCAGGTGGTATTCTTTTTCAAACTGACAAGAATGGGGATTGGCATCCCTGTTCTTACCTATCCCAGACCTTCTCTGCCACTGAGCAGAATTATGATATTTACAATTGCAAACTCCTTCAGTCATTTGCACCTTGAAAGCCTGGAGGCAATATCTTCTTGGCTCCTCTACTCCCATTCAGGTCTTTACTGATCATAAGAACCTGACCTACTTCAAATCCCCACAGAAGCTCAACTGACAACAAGCTCATTGGCTTTTTGATATTGCAGATTTCAACTTGCAACTCTCTTACATTGCAGGCACTTCCCTTGCCAGGCTGGATGCCCTCTCCCATTGCCCTGATCTTTGTCCTGATACTTTCCAGGATAATCAGGAAGTCACCCTTCTCCTCCCCAAACTTTTTGTTAACCTTATTGATGCTAATCTCTCTGTACATATCAAGAAGCATCAACAGGGTGACCTTCTTTGTCTCTCTGTCCTGTAAAAACAGAGTGCTTCTGTGGACAAGAAATTTCTCTGCTCTTGTACCTCTGATTGGAAGGAAATTAATGGGTTGCTCACTTACTGCAACCATGTCTTCATTTCCTCCTCCATTAACCTTTGTCATGAAATTCTTCAGCATTGTCACAACCACCCCTCTGCCAGCCACCCCAGTTATCTGAAAATCCAACAACTTATCTCTGCTGAGTTTTGGTGGCCTGGCCTGGCTACTTTTTTCTGCAACTACATTGCCAGTTGCCCCATTTGCCAACAGAACAAGGCAAACACTTATCCTTCTACTCCCACACTTTCTCCCATCTGTTCCACCATCACTTGCCTCTTTCAAGAGATCTCCTGCAATCTAATCACCAATCTTCCTCCATCCTCTGACTTTGATGCCTTGCTGGTTGTGGTTGACCATGGGCTTACAAAGGGGGTAATTCTTTGCCCCATTAAGAAATCTGTTACTGCAGAGGGCATTACCACCCTCTTTTTCCACAAAGTCTACCTTTGTTATGGTCTTTACAACAAGATTATCTCCAATTGAGGCCCTCAGTTTGCCTCTGCCTTTGCTAAGGAGCTTGGGAAACTCCTTGAGTACAACCTCTCCCTCTCCACTACATATCATTCTCAATCTAATGGTGAAACTGAACAAGTTAACCAGGAGACTGAGATATACATCCACATTTACTGCAGCTCTAGCCCCACTGGATGGGCTGATTCTATTACCCATGCTGAGTTCATTCACAATTGCCATCTCCACTCTGTTACAGGGCAATTCCCATTCTATTTCATAATGGGATATGAACCCTGTGCTTTTTCCTCTATTATTGATGAATCATTAATGCCTGCTATTGCTGACCACACCAAGGCACTTCTTGCTGCTCATGACAAAGCCCTCACCACACATGATCTAGCCTGTCAAACCATGGCATCTGTTATAGTCCGCTTTTTCAAACTTTTGATCACGTGACTTTATCTTATCTTCCCACATGGTTATCTAATCTTTTATCTTATCAGGGCATGTGTCAGGTCACATGACTGGTCTAGACCCAGGGCATAGGGTTAGCCTCATGTCTTCCAGCCCCTTTTCATTTCCATCTCTCTTTTATTTTAGAAGCATCGAGCCCTTTCAGCCATTGGCTATTCTCACGATGTCTTCTCTTCTTTTTGATCCCCATCCAGGGTCCATGGGAATTCTCCCATCAGGGTCTTGGTCCGTGCGCATGTAGTATACCTATATAAACTGTAGCATAACCGTCTCAAGACTCCCCAGTCTTGAGCACTTGTACCTCTAGTGCAGTGTCTCACTCATACTCCTGTATTCTCTACCAATTCTACTTATTATCATCATTGAAACCATCACTGTCATCGAAACCATCACCAAAGCCCCTAGACTAGGGTTACCGCTCATCGTTTACACCATCACTGATACCACACATAACACTTGCTCAAGACTTCTTACCAGTCTTCGGGCTCAAACCGAAACCGTAAGCACCATATGAGAAAGGAGTTTCCGTGGGGACACAAGGAACAGCTAAAGGATTTCATAAACGAGGCAGTCTTAGGATTTGAGGACGATGAATTTGGACACCTATCATTCCAGAGAAGATTTGACATCTTCGACGAGCAGACCAGAAAAGACTTTACAGCTAGCCAAGGAAGAGACCGGAAGGTAGCCTCCACAGACCATCTAAGATCGCTTCACCCCTTCACCGCATTAAAAACCATAAACCGTCGCCCCCAAACTGTAGCCCAATGTGTCTGCTCCATTCGACCAGATCCATTACAATGAACCAGACAACTTGTCCAGCTCGCCAGAGAACAACGAACCGGAACTCGGGTCAATACTCCTAGACCAGCTGGATCACCAATTCAATTTCCCCGGTCCATCTTACCAGCAGCCACTCTTCTGCCCATTGACCCCTATGCGGATATTTGGGACTATGGATACTGGAGATATGATGAAGTCTCTGGCAGAAGAACTTTCCAAGATGGGCATGTCGAGGAAGATTAGGGACCCCAGTACGTGGAACGGGGACAAGGCTAAATGGAGGAAGTGGTTTGCCCTTCTTTCCATTTGGGTAGTGGAACAGGAGTGGAAGACAAACCGGCAGCAATGTGCTGCAGTTCTCTCATGACTGGAAGGCAAGGCCGAGGGTTTCGCACAGATCACCCTTGAGAAATATATCAGCGCGGAGTCCGAATATGACGGACAAGGAAGAATGAAAGGAGATGGAGCTTGGCCAGATTTTGGAGGTATAGCAATAGAAATGCAAGCTTACTTCCAGATTCAAGAGATGGCACACGATGCCATGAAGAAGATAGAAGGATTGAGGCATGGGAACTCGATTGACGAGTATCTGCAGGCCTTTGAGGTATTGAGGAAGGACGCGGGAATCAGCTTGGAACACGCCGCCAAGTTGCTACGAGAACAGGTGCACTATGGGGTGTACCAACAGGCGGTAATGCAAGGGATCAAGGAAGATTTCTTTGATCTAACAGAACAGATGTGGATGATTGGAAGAGGGTTTGAGTGAATGGCCGTGGAGAGGGCCGCTCCCCGATTTCAAAATCATTTCCAATCCCCTTGCAGTCCTCCCTCCAACAACTATCAACTGACACCGCATTTCACACCCACAGGCGTTCAACCAGGCAGAGGAGCCCCTATGGATGTAGATCGCCAAGGAATCGCTCCCGTCACTACGCAGGCCCGCACCTGCTACAAATGCAGTAAGCCTGGTCATATGGCCAGAGACTGTAGAGGGCAGTTTAACCCTTTGGCTCCCCAACCATCAAACAACTTCGGGCAAGGGTAACAACAATTGCAGCAAAGGCAACAAGGTGCCCAAGCTCAATTTGTCCAGCCGATCAGGTATGGAGAGTTCTCACCACCAGACAAGAATGGATGGCAAATGGCTGAGCCTACCGGTATCAGCCCAGTATATAATATGGTGGATGCCGCTCGCTTTCAGGAAATCCCGGCTGCTTCATGGGGAAGCATGGATGAGGCCCGGGCTTATTTTCAGGATCTGTTTGAAACAGAATGAAAGCACAAGGACGCAGCGGGAAAAGAGTAGGGAAACTTGATAGGTTAGAGTCAGGAATCCCAGTATGCAATTCTTTCTACCTTCCTTCTTTATTCAATGTGTCTACTATGAAATGGAATAAAGTTCCTTCCGTGATGGTGTCTCTATCGAGTGTGGCCCCAGAAGTAGGGTGCTTAATTCCATCAGAAAATATTAACGGACAATTGTTTGCTATAGGAAGCGAAGAAAGAAGAGATCTAGCCAAATTATTTAACAGAAAACAATGAGACGAATTAGGGGTAAGTGTAAAGATTGACAGAGAAGTAAAAGGAAAAAATGGATTAAAAATGGAATCATGCGGTCTCACCTTTGCTATTATTGACTCAGGAGCATCAGTAACTTTTATAGATCAGAAGTTCATATGGAAACATGGACTTCATGAAAAGAATATGCCAAAACCATTAACAGTATACAATGCCGATGGAACAGAAGGGTCTATTGGTAAGATTACTACTTACGTGATTATTTATATAGCTATAAAGGGAGCAAATGGACAATGGCATCAGAAAAGAAGTCTAGCCTATGTCTCCTCTCTAGGACCACTTGATCTCCTTATAGGATTTGATTGGTTCACAAGGCATAACCCAGATATCGACTGGGTAACAAAAAAGATTAACTTCTCTAGGTGTACAGCAGACTGCGAGTCACATCTTATGGCAAGAAAGATAACTGCAGAAGAACAAACACAGCTACAGAAGGAAGTACCCAAGAAGTTGTGGGAATTCTTAACCGTTTTCTCACAGCATGAATCAGAACGCATGCCTACCCAAAAACCCTGGGATCATGTGGTAGAACTCAAGGAAGATTTCATTCCAAAGAAGGGTTGTATTATTCCACTTTCAAATGAAGAAATGAAGGAAGTACGCGAATTTGTCAACAAGGAAATGAAGAAAGGGTATATTTGATCTTCTAAATCCCCACAGATGTCCCCGGTATTCTTTATCAGGAAGAAAGATGGCGGAAAACATATGGTAATCGATTACCGCTATTTTAACGAACATACCATAAAGAACAACTATCCTTTACCTCTCATTCCGACACTAATTGATAGGTTAAACAGAGCAGATATGTTCACAACCCTAGACTTGCGATGGGGTTACAACAATATTCGCATGAAGGAAGGTGATGAATGGAAAGGAGCCTTCACCACACCAATTGGCGCATATGAACCACTAGTAATGTATTTCGGCATGTGTAACTCACCAGGAACATTTCAGGCAATGGTGAACAATATTTTCCACGATATGTGGGAACATGTTGTCATATACATCGATGACATCATGATTTTTACACAAGGCAAGAACCGGAATCAACATCTGGAAATCGTTGCCGAAGTATTAGGTCGTCTTCATGACCACAACCTTTTCCTTAAACTATCCAAGTGTCACTTCGCACAAGACCAAGTTGATTACTTGGGAATGGTTGTATCTAAAAAGGGGGTACAGATGCAACTTAACAAGACAAGCACAGTTCAAAATTGGCCCATACCCAGAACCGTCAAACAAATTCAGGCCTTTCTCGGACTTGTGAACTATTATTGCAGATTTGTTCCCAATTTTGCAGATATAGCTTGCCCCCTAAATTCCCTTACCAAAAAAGATGTCAAGTTCGAATGGACAGCAGAG
>JBBPKN010001660.1:0-13505 GCA_038089275.1 Pulveroboletus cf. rosaemariae | reverse complement strand
TTCTTATATTATCAATACATTTCTTTCTATTATGTTTTTCCTTTTCTTTTCCTCTTTTCCTTGCTCCATTGCCTAGCTTCTGCTCTTTGCACACCCCAAGTGCTCTCTTGTTCATTTCTTCACAATGGATTCTGCTCTCTTGTTATACCCTTTGCCTGAATGTTCTATCTTTTAATTAGCTGACTTATAATCTTTCCATTTCTTTCCATCCATTTCCATATGGATACCTTACTCATCATTTGTCAGCATAATTACCATAGTTGTCTCTGCTTAAACCTTACTAGTTGTACTATAAAGTAGCATACTTCTTATTCCCTCTCTCCTTATGCTACTTTTACCTTGTGATCCACCTCACAGTCCTTACTATCCCCTGTCCTCATATCTAGTACTTGGAATCCACTTGTTTGTGACCTGGCACTCTTCAGTCTAAAGCTCAAATTATCCTAGCATCTGACTTTTGACACAACCCCATGTTCATTGCTGGTACCACTGAGTCACAATACCTTGTTTATTGCCTCCTCACTGTTCACAAGACTTACCATCAGTAAAGTCTCCTCCTTTTTCACCAGCAAGGTCTACATTAGTCCCTACCTGGGCCTAGCATAACAAAAGAAGTAGCATATTCTACTTGCAGCTGCCATCACTGCAGGCTACTCTTTACCATTTCTCCCAAACAACCTTCACTGTTTGACTTCCACTGGGGCAAGCCTCAAGCATCAACCTCAGATCCTCTCAAGTCCACTTTGAAATTCAAGAACCCCTCTTCTCTGGATTGCCCTTTCACATCAGAAAACATGCTTGCAGATATCTGTTATAATGCACTTTTTCATTTTTTCCTTCTTTGGCATTTTCTTTTCACTACTGTAGCTCTTCACATTGTCACATCACATGACTATTTTCATATCTTCACATCATTCACAGTATCACACTTTCACCTTTTCACATTTCACCTCTTTACATGTCACAAATCTAGAGCCATCTAGACTCTACTGTCATGCATCATGGTTACCTCCTGTATTTCTAGGTCCCCACTCCACTTTTGCCATTGGTTTGCTTACTGTACTTTATTTAGGGCCAGCACCATTTACATGGTCTGTGCACATACTGTAGCAATATAAAAGGAGGTCTGCTCAAGTCTGAGTTCTTCCAGTCTTGTGCACTTGAATCTTCTAGTTCTACAAGTCCCTTGGCTCTTAATTCTCTATTACTCTTGCCTAGTTCTTGTGTCTCTAGTTCAAAGACACTATCCAGGATTAGTCAGTACACACCAAGGCTAGGTGTTAGATTTAGATCAATGCATTGGCAGTTGTGTTTCAATATCCTTGTTCTCTTCCAGGAGGAAGTACAAGAAGATCATGATCTAGCACATGAACTCTCTTCTTTATTACAGATTTCCCATGCCCTGACCCCACCCTCTTCTACTCCCATATGACACTGCCCAGCATTTACCCTTCCTTGATTCTCACCAATCATATTAGGATCCTTTTCCTCCACTAGGCCAATGAAACTTTACCTCAGTGCCCCTGAGCACTTTGATAGTGATAGAACCAAGGCTGAGATCTGGCTGGACACAGTCCAGTTTTATTTTTTCATTAACTCCACTATCTATGATACTAATAAAAAGAAGATTATCTATGCCCTTTCCTTTATGACCAAGAAATCTGCCCAATCTTGAGCTGCTACTTATCAGAAGAAATGCATTTCCACTACCACTATTACCATGGGGAAATTCTTCAAGTTGAGATTGACAGTGAACCAGAGTTTGAGATCTCTGAAATTCTAGACTCAAAGATAGATCATAGATGAAGGAACTGCAAATTACTATATCTGGTAAAGTGGTTAGGTTATGAGGATACCAATGAGGAAACCTCATGGCTTCTTGCCACTGAATTAGGTCATGCTTCAGAGATTGTTGAGAAATTTCATCTTTGTTATCTGGACAAACCTGGGCCATCTTATGATTAATCAACTGAGTAGTAAATCTAGTAATCTAGTTACAAGATCCTCTATCTACTCAAAGCTTGCATTTTTGACCTCCTTGTCTACCATGGAAATTCTGCCAACATCTGTGCAAAGTCCCAACAACTCTGCTGCCACCTTATCAACCTCCCTGTCCTCACTTCTCAAACTCCTGGCTTCTCCAGTTTCCTTTACCCATGCTTTTTCCAATGCATCAACCAGCTGCCCCAGCAGCTGGTTCTTGTGCTTTGCCTCCCACCATACCTTTTCACCCACCTTCCTTATTGACACCTCCATCAGGCAACAGCTCTCAGCCATCTGCCAAAGACCCTCCTCTGTCTCCTCTGAGTCTGCCCTGCTATTGGGCACCCCTTTTTCTCCTGCCTTCCATCTCCACTTCCTCTCTGGCTTCTTCTGGCCAGGGTGGTCACACCTTACCTTTGCCTTTATACAGGCAAGGCATGATGTTGACTTGCCTGGGCCTACCTCATACTCCAGTCCCTAGTTGTCACTATTATAGTCCACAATTTTTCATTTTTCAATCACATGACATTATCTTATCTTTCCATGTGGTTATCTAATCTTTATCTTATCAGGTCACATGATGGGTCACATAACTGGTCTAGACCCAGGGAATAGGGTTAGCCTCATACCTTCAGCCTGTTATTAATATCCATTGTTCTTTCATTTTAAAAGCTATGAGTTCTTTCAGCCATTGGCTATTCTTATGGAAGCTTCTTTTCCATTTGATGGTGCCTCAGGGTCCATGGGAATTCTCCCATCAGGGTCTTGGTCTATGCACCTTTCTATATAGTATAAATACTATAGCTCTAGCATATCTCAAGCCCAGTCTTGAATACTTGTATCATCTAGTACAGTGTTTTCCTCATATACAAATCTTTACTCTCACTTTATCGATATCAACACCAAAGCCCTAGACTAGAAGTTATTGTTCTCCTTGTACACCATCCAATACCAAATCGTAACAGTCACACCTCTGGCATTCCAGTCCCTCTTCCACTCTTCTCTTACCATTGCCACTACTTGACTTCACCTGGGCTTGATGAAGTTCCTCCACCTAAGCCAGGTTTGAGTGCTAGGCCCTGATCACATTTCCAGTACTTACCTGTTTCTGGACTGCCTTCACTACTTTCTGTGCCTTCTTTACTTTCTTTTAAGCCTTCTCCTTTCTTCTCACTTTCCCCCACTGCTTCCACTTGGCATACTTCACATTGCCAAGCTCCTTTTCATCTTTGATGCACTCCTCAAGGTGCTCATCAGACCAGGTGTAAATGTTGATGAATGGAAACATAATGAGAGGAACTAGTGCAGAAGTCTCTGGGGTGATATTTGCTTTTATGGGTTTCTGGCCAGCTAAACTCCAATGCCTGCTCTGCTTACTTATTCATTGAGAGCACATGCTTCACAGCCTTTAGGGGTTCAGGCCTTAAGAGGGGAATACTGTCATATTCTATGTTAACAGGTCAACTCCACTATGTCTCTGGCACAACTCTGGTTGCTTTCACACTTTAAGCTGCATATTTCCTAGTTCCCTTTACCTCTGTCTTTTTCTATCTAATGATTGGTTACAACTTTACCTACACTAACTCCATACCATTCCAATACAACTCTGTAGTTCCTCCAATCTCACTTCCTGTTCCTGTTTCTTTCTGCCTCACTTTTCCCTGGCATTATTTAGTTTCAGTCTGATATTATTCAATGTTATCTCCTCTGACATCTCCATTTGTATCCAGGATGCATTGGCACCTGCTTTGCTTATGAGACAACTCCTTTCATATCTCTATTCCCTCCTTAGATAATCTACCTCTCTGAGGTATAAGTACTGTAGCTCTATATCTTGTACTTCAGTTTGAATATCAATTATAACACAACATTACAATCCTCTTAGACCCCCTCCTGCTTCATGACTTGATGTTGTACTCTACACTAAGTCTCACAACTTACTTCACAACTTGACATCATATCTCTTGTTAGGAAAAGCTCTATGGCCTATTCTGGACCTCTGGTAGTTTCTGATCCCTCTGTAAATCAGGGCACCTGGTACTAGCATAAGGGTGCACCATATAAGGTGAAGCCAAGCTCCATCCACTCTGGAGTTATCTGGAGTACACCTGGAGTATGTTACAATTTTATAACATAATCCCATAGTAGATTATAATTAAATGGCCCATAGAATGCATTAAGATCTTCTTTTGAAGAAAGGACCTTGTCCTGAGCTTTATCATCCCATAACTCTGCAACAGATAACTCTGAAAAAGAACTCTTGGGTGATTTCAAAAGCTCCATAATTCTTTTTTCTATTGATTTTGAACCAGAATAGAAATCCAGACTAATGGGCTCTAGATCTTCTGAAACTTTTGTTTGCACTTGCTTTTCTTTGCCTTTAGCCTTGTGCATTGCAATGACTTTAGGGGGGATGGATTTAGATTTGGAGAAACTCTGAGAAATAAAAACTTTAAAATCATTATCAACTTCTACTTGATTCACATGCCAAAGCACAAGTAAACCTTTTGTCTATGACTCTAATTCAGATAACTCTGAAATAGTTTGAGAACTTTCCAGTTCTTTCTTTTCTTGCTCAGTTTCTACTTGCTTTAAATCAGCTACTTCAGTCTTTTTTAATTTCCCAGACTTCTTGCTAGATTTTTTTTGCTTCCTTCTCTACTTTTGTCTTTGAGCTTATACTTGGTGTTGCAAATGATTTGGATGAAGTACAATAGTTAACCCTAATCAAGGGCTTTAATGTTGTAGTCATTATGGATAAGAGTAAAGCAATAGATGATGTGAGTGAATACAAGTACTAGATATTACAAGTGCTCAAAACTGAGGTCTTAAAACACTAGGGCTACAGTATTTATACTATACAGAAGTGCACACAGACCAGGACCCTGATGGGAATTCTCCTACAGATCCTGAGGCAGTATCAAATGGAAAAGAAGCACTTGTGGGAATAGTTAATGGCTAAAAAAGAGCAAGGCTTCTAAAATGGAAGAGAATCAAAGAAAAGCAGAAATAAATACCAGGCTGAAGATATGAGGCTAACCCTATGCCCTGGGTCTAGGCCTGTCATGTGACCCATCACATGACTAGATAAGATAAATGATTAGATAACCACATGGTAAAGATAAGATAAGGTCATGTGATCAAAAATGCGAAAAATATACTATAATACTTGGCTCTTTCTTGTAAGTGTCCTTGCTATCACTTTCTACTTGAGAAGCTATGCTTGACTCTTTTATCTTGTGATCACTCTATTTCTCTGATTCTGATGATAAACTTTGCATGGCCATCCATAACTCTAATCTCACAACTCAGATATAAAGATCCTTTACTTTCTTCTTTATCTTGATCAGGGACTTCAGAAGATTTTTTATTATATTGTCCTTTGCTACTTTATCAGCTGGCTTTATCTCTGGTATAAATGAAACTTGCTTCTCTTCTTGTTTCAGCTTGTCAACTGATTTCCTTGTGACATTCTTTATCACTAATTTTCTCAACTTGTTAGATAAAGAAACTGAAAACCTCAAAGCCTTGGCCTTGACCTTGAATCTCACCCTTGTTTCTGCTTCCTCATTGCAGACTCTGATGCTTGCTGGGCATTTTGCACAGATGTCACCTTTATAACCCTTTGCTTTACATGTGTAGCACCTAACTTCCTTTGAATAATCCTTGGCTATATGTCCATTGACACCACAGTTGAAACAACAGGGATTTGCCTCTGACTTCCTTGACACATTCCACCAACAAGATACCATGAATGCTGCAATTCACTGGCTAGCAAGCATGCAGATAAGGTCTGGAAAGAAAGGAAAATGGACTTTCTTCCTTGCTAAATACACTGCTGAGTTCCAGAACCATGCAATGACCACTAACATCTCTGATTAGAACATGCTGATCAAATATTATGAAACAGGACTCACTCCCTTTCTTACTTGTCACATCCACAACCTGGATACAATTCCCACTATAGCTAAAGAGTGGTATTTTAAAGCTGCCCACTTTCACAGAACTATGGAGCATGCCCACTCTGTAGAACAACAACAGAAAAATCCTTGTGTGTTTGCCTGAACCCCTTCTATCTCTTTCATCTTGACATCCAAGCTGGAAAAAAATCCAAATGCTATGAATGTAGATGCCATTAAACAAGGCAAATTAACTAATGCAGGAAAAGATTTCTGCATCAAGAATATGCTTTGTTTCAGATGCCAGAAACCCAGCCACATCAACACTGCCTGTCCCAACTTCCCCACTTCTTTCCCTTCTTCAATTACCAAAAAAAACCCTCACATCAAGATGGTCTCTGCTAAAGAACTGATGATGAAGATAAAGGAGGTTAGTGATGATGAATCCAATAATGAAGTGGCTAGAGTAGAAGTGAAGAAAGAACAAAAGAAGAAAATGGTTAGAGACCAGTGTTTTTAAAACAGAGTACCTTTTCTATGCAAGGTACTTTCTCCTTTTCTTGTGCATCTGTACTTGTATCCACTTCCAAGAAATCCATGAAAATCCCCATACAAGTATCTTCTGCATCCTGTGCCAAGAAAGTCATAGCCACTTGTACTCTCATTGACAGTAGAGCACAGATCAACTGTATTAACTGGGATTTCATCAAGAAAAATCAGTTTCCTACCATGAAATTCTCAGAACCCATTATCATTTGCAATGTGGACCACTCTAAGAACAAAAAGGGCAAGATTACCTGAACTTGTGACCTTCTCCTCCAAATCAAACATTTGGTTCTTTTGATTTCCTGCTATATCATTGCCTGTGGGAAGGAAAACATTATCCTTGGACATTCATGGCTTCAGGTCACAAATCTTACTATCAACTGGATGGCTAATATGCTCACCATTCCAGATTCCCCCTTAGATGCCACCACCTATTGTGTTAATTCCATCCACAAACCACAGTTTGATGGACTTCTTGAAGACATCATTGTTCTCCACAATGAACTTCTAGTCTACTACCTGGACTATATTACATCTGAGCAATCCATCAAGGATTTGCTCTACAACTGCCACTCCAGCAGGATTTTAGATTGCTGCTGCTCCTATCTCCCTGAAATTACCATGGCTAGGCTCACTATCTCCACCAAGCTAGCCATCAAGGCTGAAAAGGCCAAATCTAAAACCACTCTTCCCCTTGAATACTCCCAGTTCTCTTTGGTCTTCTCTGATACTCTGAAAACCCTTAATTACCTTCCACTCTCTTGCCTCTATAATCATGAGATCAATCTTAAGGACATGTTTGTTCCAAAGATAGGTAAGGTTTATCCCTTATCTCCACCAGAGTAACAGGCCATAAAAGCCTTTATCAAAGAGAATCCCCATGCTGAGAAAATCTGTCCTTCTAACTCCCCTCAAGCCTCATCCTTCTTCTTTGTCAAGAAAAAAAAATGGCAAACTCCATCTATGTCAAGATTATCAGTATCTGAATAAACATACCATTTGAAATGCCTACCCCTTGTCCCTTATCTCTGATCTTATAAATAAGCTCCATGATATGAAGCTATTTACCAAGTTTAATGTTAGATAGAGATACAACAATGTCCATATTCAAGACAGACATCAATGAAAGGGGCTCTTTAAACCTACAGTGATGTTCTTCAGTCTGAATAACTCACCTGCTACTTTCCAGCAATTCATGAATAACTTCTTCTGAAACATAATCACCAAATAATGGCTTATCATCTATATGGATGACCTCCTTATTTCCTTTTCTGATACTAATACTCATCAGGAATGTATCTTCTGCATCCTTCAAAGGATGGTGAAACTTGATCTTCACCTCAAACTGGAGAAATGTACCCTCACTGCTCCCCAAGTTAAATATCTTGGGATAATAGTCCATTCTGGCCAACTTGCCATGGACCCCATTAAACTTGCTGGCATTTTACAATGACTAACCCCCTTAAAAGTCAAGAATATCCATTCCTTCCTTGGCTTTTCTAACTTCTATAGGCAATTTATCCCTAACTATTCTACCATTGCCTGCCCCCTCCTTGACCTCACCAAGAAGACCATGGCCTGGTCTTGGTCCCCTGCTGCTCAGAAGGCCTTTGACTCTCTTAAGGCCATCTTTCTATCTTAACCTGTCCTGCAAATGCCAGATCTCACCTGGCTCTTTGCCATTACCACTAGTGCCTCCACTTATGCCTCTAATGGTATTCTTCTTCAAACTAATAAGAATGGGAACTGACATCCCTGTTCTTACCTCTCTTAAACCTTCTCCACTGCTAAGTGAAACTATAATATCTATGACCAAGAACTCCTAGCAGTCATTTACACTTTGAAAGTGTGGAGGCAATACCTCCTTGGCCCTTTGAACCCCATTTAGGTTTTCACTGACCATAAAAACCTGACTTATTTTAAATCTCCCCAGAAATTCAATCATTACCAAGCCTGCTGGCTCCTCAACATTGTCAATTTTGACCTGCAACTATCATATATTGCTGGTACCTCCCTCACTGGGCCTGATGCCCTCTCTTACCATACTGACCTTTGTCCTGACACTTTCCAGAATAATCAGAAAGTTACCTTGCTCCCTCCAGAGCTCTTTGTTAACCTTGTCAATGCTACCCTCTCTGCTTATATTAAACAACATCAACAGGGAGACCCCCTCTGCCTCTCCATCCTGCAGAAACATGACGCTACTGCAACTGAGAAATTCCTCCACTCCTGCACCTCTGATTGAAAGAAAACCAATGGTTTGCTTATCTACCACAACTGTGTTTTTATTCCTTTCTCTATTAACCTTCATTGTGAAATTCTTCAATGTTGTCATGACCACCCTTCTGCTGGCCATCCCAGCTATCTCAAAACCCATCAGCTCATCTCTGCCAACTTCTGGTGACCTGGGCTTGCTGTTATGATAGCAATGTTAGTATTTGCAGTGATGAATGGTAAACTCTAATCAAGGGCTAGATGATGTTGATGTCATTGTGATGAGATAAAAGCAAAGTATGATAGGAGCCCTAGTAAGGCCACTTGTAGTAAAATACAAATGTTCAAGACTGGAGCTTGAGATGTGCTAAGGCTATAGTATTTATACAATACAGAATAGTGCATGGACCAAGACCCTGATGGGAGAATTCCCATGGACCCTGAGGCACCAACAAAAAAAAGAGAAGCAATTGTGAGAATAGCTAATGGCTGAAAGGGAGTAATGCTTCTAAAATGAAAGAAACAGAAATGAATAATAGGTTGAAGACATGAGGCTAACCCTATGCCCTGGGTCTAGACCAGTCATGTGACCCATCATGTGACCTGATAAGATAAAAGATTAGATAACCACATGGAAAGATAAGATAAGATCATGTGATCAAAGTTTTGAAAAAGTGAACTATAACACTACCCCCTTTTTAGATCTCAGATTCCAGATAAGATACAGCTAATGATATAGCATCAGTATGGTTTTCATATGGTTTAAACAGAGCTTGGAAAGAAGAGAGGTTAATAGCAAATAGACAATGAGGTGTGAAAGGATAAAGCTTGTGGAATTCTTCAATAAGTTCAGGAGAGTTAGTCAAATCATTCTTTGTTTGCCAAGTATAAATGTTTTCTCCATAACCTGTCCAATAAACAAGATATTCCAATTTTCTGCCTTTGATATGAGAATCCACAATGTGGTCAACCTCATATTCTTCATGACCTTCTTCTGTTATAATGATAGGATCCAGGGTGAGAATGTCTTGTCCATGGAGTGATAACAAGTATGGTTTAATGTGCAATATGTTAACAGTAGGATAAATGTGCATGGTAGATGGCAGTTTGAGACAAACTGCATGAGAAATAACTTCTACAACCATAAAAGGACTGATCTATTTCTTGGACAATTTTTTAGAAGGATAAGGAAGAGTGAGATTCTTGGTTGATAGTAGCACTTGTTGGCCTTTCTGATACTGAGGCACTGTTTTTGTATTCTGTCTTTCTATTTGAGTCTTTGTTTCTTCTAATGCTTCCTTGACTTCTTTAAATGATTTAGACATATCTCTAAGAAAATGGAAAGAAGGAGAAATTGCAGTGGGGGCTTCAAAACCCAGATGAGGATGATATGTTTTCATTATTTCAAAGGGAGATGTCTGAGTGGAGGTGGAATAGAAGTTATTATGATGATACTCTGCAATTTTAATTCAATCTGCCCAAGAATCTTGTCATTTTGCAATAAAGTTATGCAAATACTGTTCCAGTTCCCAGTTTATATGCTCTGTTTGCCCATCTGTTTTTGGATGATATGCTGTAGAGATTTTCTGCTTGATTTGAAGAATCTCATTAAGCTGTTTCATGAATTCTGAGACAAATTGAGGGCTGCAATCTGAAACTATAGAAGAAGGAAGTTCATGCCTTGACCAGACATAATCTCTAAATAACTCTGCAACATAAAGAAAAGAAAGAGAAGAATGGCATGGAATAAAAACCACTTCTTTAGAAAACCAATTGACTACCACCATGATAGCATCAAATTCTTTTGATGTTGGAAGTCCCATAACAAAGTCAACTGAAATATCTTCCCAAGGAGAAGAAGCCATAGGAAGAGGATGAACTGGGATAATAGCTTCAGATCCCTTGAATATAGCATATGTAGAACAATGTGAAACAAAAGATGTGACATCTTCATTGAGACCTGGCCAATAATAATATCTAGATAAAAGTTGTTTAGTACAGTTTTGCCCTGCATGACTGCCTAAAGAAGAAGAATGAAAAAGATTAAGAGCTTCTATATATAAATCTTCTGGAATAAATATTTGTTTTCTTTCATTTAAATAGACCTTTTGTTCTGAACTATAACACCAGTGGAATGGAAGGCATAAGTCCACTAATGATTGTTGTACATGAGAAAAGAAAGAAGAAGAAAGAGAAACTATACAATTAAAAATATGCAGAGGGAGCATAACAATTTGTTTATTGGGTTCTGGTTTATTTTCAAAGTGGTCTTGCCTTCTGGAGAGAGCATCCACTTGTCCATTAGTAGAACCCAGTTTGTAACACATTTTGAAATTATATTCTGCCAATATGGCTTGCCATCTAGCTTGCTAAGGAGACAAATCTTGTGGTTTTTTCCAATACTCCAGATTTTTGTGATCTGTCCAGATCTCAAAGAAGTCTTGTTCAATTAAATAATGTTGCCAGTCATGAAGAGTGCAAATGACAGTAAGAAGCTCTTTGTTATAAATGGGATAGTTTAATTCTGCTGCATCCAAAGAGGAAGAAATATATGCTGCAGGTTGCCATAGATTATCTTCATGTTGATAGGAAAGAACTGCCCCAATGGCAACATCTGAGGCATCTGTTTCAAGATAAATGGGTTTCAAGGAGTTGGGATAACACAAGAGTGGTTTGAAAGTAAGAATTTCTTTTAAATAAACAAAGGCTGCCATGCATGCTGATGTTCATTCAAACTTGACATCTTTTCTTGTGAGGGAATTAAGGGGTTGTGCAATATTAGCAAAGTTGGGAACAAATCTTTGATAATAATTAGCTAATCCTAAAAAGGCTTGAACTTGTTTGACAGTTCTTGGTATAGGCCAATTTCAAACTGTGCTCATCTTATTTAGTTGCATTTGGATTCCCTTTTTAGATACAACCATGCCCAGATCATCTACTTGTTTCTGAGCAAAGTGACATTTTGACAGCTTTAAGAAGAGGTTGTGATCACAAAAACAATCTAAAACTTCTGCAACAATTTCCAAATGTTGGTTGCAATTTTTATTCTTGGTAAAAATCATAATATTGTCAATATAAATTACCATGTGTTTCCACATATCATGGAAAATATCATTAACCATTGCTTGAAATGTACTTGGGGAGTTGCACATCCCAAAATACATTATCAAAGGCTCAAAAGCCCCTATTGGCATTGTGAACACCCCTTTCCATTCATCACCTTCCTTCATGCATATGTTATTGTATCCTATTATGGTGTCAATCTCTAAATAACCTGTCCTAACCCTAAATGGTCTGCCTTAATGAGATACATCAGTCTCATTGTTGGATTCAGATTAAATAGAATATGAAATGGTGTATGAACTCAGGGTAGCAAGGTCTAAGGAGCCATCTCACTTAGTTAGAAGGGAAAAGACTATATTGGAGGGAATACAGTTTCAGTATGAGGATAACAAAGTGATTAAGGCTGGGGAGCCAAAATCAAGGAACTACTCTGCTATTTATACTATAGCCAATGGTGCACAGACCATCTAGTCTCTCCAGCACAGTACTAAATAAGAAAACAGAGCATAGGGCATGCTTACTGAGAATATAACCAATGGGCCATGCAGTAGAGGTGTGTAAAATGAAAAGGCAGTGTGGAATAGAAGAATAGGATGTAGGGTAAGTGGAGATTAGACCATGCCCTCAACCATAAGGCTAAGGAGATCCCATCTAGAGATCTGCCATGATCAGACCTGACCCTCATCTAGATCAAGATCCAGATTCATTGGAGATAAGATCAGGAGATGCACCTGTTATCTGAGATACTAGATCCAACCCTATAAGCTATGCCTAAATCCAAGGGAAATACTCTGAAGTAACAACTCAACCATATCCTAGGGTTTGTCTTGTTTTGGCAAGAATGTCTTATGGTCATGTGCTTGTCATGTGACTCTTCTGCTAGTGAATGTTATATTCATAACATATCCCCATTGCAAATCTAGAGTGGTAAACATATTGGCTCCATTTAGCCTATCAATTAGTGTTAATATCAAGGGTAATGGATAATTGTTCTTGATGGTATAATTGTTCAAATATCTGTAGTTGATTGCCATTCTTTTCTCACCATCTTTCTTGCTGATAAAGAAGACAGGGAAAGTCTGTGGAGATTTAGATGACCAAATATAATCTTTTTTCATCTCTTTATCCACAAATTCTCATACTTCCTTCATTTCTTCATTTGAAAGAGGAATAATATGATCCTTCTTTGGTACAAAGTTTTCTTTTAGTTCCACAGCATGGTCCCAGGGTTTTTGGATAGGCATGTATTCTGATTCATGTTGAGAGAATACAGGAATAAATTCCCATAACTCTTTTGACATGTCTTTCTTGAGCTGCAATTGTTCTTCTTCAGTTACCCTTCTTGATATTAAGTGCATTTTGCAATCTGCTGAGCATCTAGGAAAGTCAATGGTTTTTTTTATCCAATTAATTTCTGAATTGTGTCTTGCAAACCAATCATATCCAATGAGCAGATCTAGGGTTCCTAAAGAAGAGACATAAGCATTAATGTGCTCTTAATGCCATTTTCCATCTTTTCCTTTTATAGCTATATAAATAATAACATAGTGAGCAATTTTTCCAATGTTATCCTCTGTTCTGTCCACATTATACACAGTTAGTGGTTTAGGCATATTTTTTTTGTACAAACCATGTTTTCATACAAATTTTTGATCAATGAATGTTACCAATGTGCTAGAATCTATTATTGCAAAGGTTAGTCCACACAATTTCATTTTTAAACCATTTTTTCCTCTAACTTCTTCATTAATTTTTACACTTACACCCAATTTGTCTCATTCTTTTCAATTAAATAAGTTT
>JBBPKN010001659.1:0-13514 GCA_038089275.1 Pulveroboletus cf. rosaemariae | reverse complement strand
AGTACAGACATTGAAAGAACAAGAAGAAAGAGAATTGCATACTGGGAGTTCCATTTCTAATCTAACAAAGTCCCTTAAACTTTTACTTTTCCTGCTGCTTCCTTTTGTTTCCTTTCTGTCTCAAAGACATCCTGGAAATAAGCCCAGGCTTTATCCATACTACCCCATGACACTGCAGGAATCTCCTGGAATCTTGCAGCATCTGCCATGTTGTATACCAGTCCAATTAAAACCAGTTCCACTGTTTACCAACTGTTTGCATCTGGCAGAGTGAACTCTAAAAACCTAACAGGCTGAATGTACTGTGCCTGTGTGCCTTGTTGCCTCTGGTTCTGTCCCTGAGGCTGGGAACCCTTGCCAAAATTATTGGAGGGCTGCAGTGCTGCTGGGTTAAAAACCCCCTTACAATCTCTTGCAAGATGCCCTGGTTTTCCACATTTGAAGCAGGTGTGGACCTGTATTGCCACTTGGCAATCTATCTCTATGGGTGCACCATGCCCAGGTTAAGTGCCAATATTCATGAATTGGAGTTGATTGGGTCAGGAAGGGAAATATGAAGGTTGAGGAGGAAGAGGATACCATAGTTGAGTGAATCTAGGGGTAAAAGTGGAAGTGGCTCTTTCTATTGCCATGTGTTCAAAAGACTGTCCTATTCTTCAAACCATCCCTGCTAGTTTCCCTAAGTCATCTGTCATGCCCTGCATACAGATCTGCTGATATAGTCTATAGTGAATCTGTGATCTCATCAGCTTTACTACATAATCATTGCTTATTTTTGCATCCACCCTCAACACCTCAAACTCCTGCAGGTATTCATCAACTGAGTTCTTTTGTTATAAAGCTTTGAGTTTCTTTAAAGCTTCATGAGTTAGCTCATCAATATGGAAATACTTCCTGAGTTCTTCTGCCATTCCTGCAAAGTCCAGCCAAGCTTTTATCTCCCATTGCTCCATGCTCCCATTTTCCTTGTTGTAATACTCAGATTCCTTTGCAATGTACCTTTCATATATTATCTGAGTATATTCTTCAGCCCTTCCTTCCAATCTTAATAACACTGCCACTGCTTGTTCTCTTGTATTTCCCCACTTTTGTTCTGCATGCCAGACCAACATGCTGGTAAACCACTTCCTTCATGTCTTCTTCTTGCCATTCCATTTTCCTGGATTAGCAATCTTCTTTGACCCTCCCATCCTAGTAAGTTCTTCTACCAGTATTCTCATCATATCTCCAATCTCCCCACTCATATTTATCCCATGTGTAGTACAGGTCAATGGCTGGAAGAGGGGCTGGTGGTACAAGGGCTGGGATTCAGTTTCTCATGGGGCAGGCTCCAATAGAATTGAATCTAGCTCAGTTGATTCTTCTCCTTGGAAGCTGCTCATATAGGGGTTGAAGTTGGATAGCTTGGGCTACTGTCTGGGGAATTTATGAAACTGTTTTAAGAGACAATGAAGGCCTGAGTGTTCTTAGCCTTTCCAATGATGCAATCTTTCTATCTCTGCCTCTCTTGGCCATGAAATCCTTTCTTGTCTGTTTATCAAAAATATCAAATCTTCACTGAAATGATTGTCTTCTGAACTTGTCATTCTCAAGTCCTAATACCACTTCAAAGATAAAATCTTTCAACTGTTCTTCACATCCCCATAAATATTCTTTTTTCATTAAAATGTTTTTCTGTAATGTGTGCCCTTGACTAGTATGGTAGTCTTGAGCAAGTGTTATGATTGGCATTGTCAATGTTCAGCAATGAGCTTCTTAACCCTAATCAAGGGCTTATTGGTGTCAATGTTGGTGTGATGAAAAGTAAAGCAAAGATGATATAGGAGCCCTAGTAAGACCACTTGCAGTAGAATACAAATGCTCAAGACTGGAGCTTGAAATATGCTAAGGCTATAGTATTTATACAGTACAGAAAGGTGCACAGACCAAGACTGTTACAAATGAACAGTTCAGATGCACAAGAGTCACATGACAAGCATGTGACTATAAGACTCCTATGCCATATTGAGCCAAACCCTAGGCTATGGTTAGTCTTATTCAGAGTATATCTTGACTAAAGGGTTAGCACAGGATTAGCAGTGGATCTCAGATGATAGTATCTCCTAATCTAATCTAGATGACATTGGATCATAGATTTTAGATCTGGATCTAGATTGATGGATCTGATCTGTGATAGAAATTCAGATAGAATCTCCTTGGCCTCAAGGCTAAGGTGCTGTCTTTATATCTGTTGACCTTGCAGTCTTCCTTTCCATTCTAGTACTTCTCTTCCATTCCAGACCCTTGATATGCATGACAGTTTAGTCATACCCTTTACTCTCACCCTATGCCCAGTTTCCATATTAGTATTTATTGTTATAGTCCGATTTTTCAAACTTTGATCACGTGACCTTATCTTATTTTCTCCACGTGGTTATCTAATCTTTTATCTTATCAGGGCATGTGACGGGTCACATGACTGGTCTAGACCCAGGGCATAGGGTTAGCCTCATGTCTTCCAGCCCTTTTTCATTTCCGTCGTTCTTCCATTTTAGAAGCCTTGATCCTTTTCAGCCATTGGCTATTCTCATGAGTGCTTCTATTCTTTTTGATTGCCGTGCAGGGTCTATGGGAATATTCCCATCAGGGTCTTGGTCCGTGCATGATACTGTAGCCTATATAAGTTGTAGCATATGTGTCTCAAGACTCCCAGTCTTGAGCACTTGTACCTACCGTGCAATTGTGTTCACTCGTACTCCTTTTCTCCATCATCATCTATCTTTTCTCTTGTGGCCGCCATCGTTATCAGTCAGCAAGCCCCAGATTAGGGTTATCAGCACTCAGAAGTTATCGAATATAACACTTGCTCAAGACTTCCTACTAGTCTCGGGCTTATAGAGAAGTATTTCAGAAAAAAGTTATCAAATGCGCAGAGAGTTCCCCTGGGGACACGAGGAGAAGCTTACAGAGTTTATCATTGAAGCATCTTTTGGATTTGAAGACGACGAATTCGGGAGATTATCATTTCAGAGGAGATTCGATCAGTTTGACGAACAGACAAGGAAAGATTTCGCAGCAAGTAAAGGGAGAGACAGAAAAGTAGCAGCCTCAGAGCGTATCAAGTCACTTTGTCCTTCAGCAGTCCTTAAAACAGTTAACCATCGACCCATCACATTAGCCCAATGTGTCCGCCCCGTTCAACCAGTATCGCGAACAAGACAGCTCGTCGAACTCACCAGAGAACCAAGACATAGAGCTAGGTTCGATTCTTCTAGAGCAGCCAACACTTCCACAGCAGTCCCCCGGGCCATCTCACCAGCTCCCCCTCTTCCGGCCCTCGATCCCTACAACGACCTTTGGGATGAGTGGGAACATGGACAGTGGAGATATGATGCGGCAGCTGGCTGAAGAATTTACCAAGATGGGAGGGTCGAGGAAGATTTGGGACCCTGGCACATGGAATGGTGATAAGGCCAAATAGCGCAAGTGGTTTGCATTATTATCGATATGGGTTGTTGAACAAGATTGGAAAAGTAACAGGCAACAATGCGCAGCAGTCTTGTCAAGATTGGAGGGTAGGGCAGAAGGTTTCGCCCAGATTACCCTAGAGAAGTATATCAATGCAGAAGGAGAGTATGACGGACAGGGTCTCAGAAAGGGAGACAACGCATGGCCGGATTTCGGAGGGATAGTGGTGGAAATGAGGTCTTATTTCAGGATTCAAGAAATGGCACACGATGCCATGAAAAAATTAGAAGGACTTCGTCACGGAAACTCGATCGATGATTACTTGCAAGCATTCGAGGTTTTGCGGAAAGATGCTGGGGTTAGCTTTGAGCACGCTGCAAAGCTGCTCAGAGAGCAGGTTCATTTCAGAGTTTATCAGCAGGCGGTAATGCAGGGAATCAAAGAAGATTTCTTTGATCTAGTTGAACAGATGAGAACGATCGGGAGAGGCTTCGAGCGTATGGCTGTTGAGCGCTCAGCTCTCCAATTCCAAGGAAGGTTTCCCCCACCACGAGGTCCACCAACTAATTTTACCCCGACACCACGTTTCACCAATACGGGAATACAACCAGGACGAGAAGCACCAATGGACGTTGATAGGCAAGGTGCGGCGACGGTGAATATGCCGGTCCGCACGTGCTTTAAATGTGGGAAGCCGGGGCATTTAGCAAGAGACTGTCGAGGGCAGTATAATCCCTCAGCACCGAGGCCCTCAAACAATTTTGGACGAAATACACAAGGATTACAACAACAACGGCAATCACCGGCACAAGCCCAATTTGTACAGCCGGTTCGATTTGGAGAATTTTCGCCGCCCAACAAGAATGGTTGGCAGTCGGCGGAACCCACAGGAATAGGGCCAGTATATAACATGGCTGATGCAGCTAGGTTCCAGGAAATACCAGCGGCATCTTGGGGAAGTATGGAAGAAGCACGAGCTTACTTCCAAGACTTGTTTGATATGGAGAAGAAGCAGAAGGATGCAGGAAAAGAGTAGGGGAACTTGATCAGCTGGAGTCAAGTATCCCAGTATGTAATTCATTTTATCTTCCTGATACTTTCAATTTGTCGACAATGAAATGGAATCGAGTTCCATCCGTGACGGCGTCTCAATCGAGCGTGGCCCCGGAGATAGGGTGCTTAATTCCGTCAAAAGAAACTAATGGACAATTGATTGCAATAGGAAGTGAAGAAAAGAACGATCTAGCAAAACTATTTAACAGAAAACAATGAGATGAATTAGGGGTAAGTGTGAAGATTGATGGGGAAGTGAAAGGAAAAGAAGGTTTAAAAATGGAAACATGCGGACTAACTTTTGCAATTATTGATTCAGGTGCATCTGTAATGTTTATAGATCAGAAGTTCGTATGGAAACACAGACTTCATGAAAAAAGCATGCCAAAACCTTTAACGGTATACAATGCAGACGGAACAGAAGGATCAATAGGCAAGATCGCAACATACGTAATAATCTATATAGCCATCAAGGGAGCTAATGGTAAATGGCATTGAGAAAGAAGTGTTGCTTATGTTTCTTCTTTGGGTCCTTTGGATTTATTAATTGGTTATGATTGGTTTACACGACATAACCCAGAAATTGATTGGGTCAAGAAAACAATTAATTTTTCTAGGTGTACAGCGGATTGTGAATCACATATTATGTCAAGAAAAGTCACTACCAAAGAAACCGATCAACTTAAGAAGGAAGTACCAAAGGAATTATGGGAATTTATTCCTGTATTTTCTCAACACGAATCCGAAAGAATGCCAACAAGAAAGCCGTGGGATCATGCGGTGGACTTAAAAGAAAGTTTCGTGCCGAAGAAAGGTCAAATTATTCCTCTCTCAAATGAAGAGATGAAGGAAGTACGTGAATTTATTGACAAAGAAACAAAAAAGGGGTATATTAGGTCATCCAAATCCCCTCAAACATCTCCAGTATTTTTTATTAGCAAGAAAGACGGTGGCAAACGTATGGTCATCGATTATAGGTATCTAAACGAACATATGATCAAAAACAATTATCCTCTACCTCTTATTTCCACTCTCATTGATCGTCTAAACGGAGCAGATATGTTTACAACCCTCGATCTGCGATGGGGTTACAACAATATTCGCATGAAAGAAGGAGATGAATGGAAAGGAGCATTCACAACTCCTATCAGGGCATATGAACCAATGGTAATGTATTTCGGCATGTGCAATTCGCCGGGTACTTTTCAGGCCATGGTTAATGATATTTTCCATGACATGTGGCAACACGTGGTCATATATATTGACGATATTATGATTTTCACTCAAGGAAAAAATCGAAATCAACATTTGGAAATTGTAGCCGAGGTTTTAGGAAGATTACACGATCATGATCTATTCCTGAAACCCTCCAAGTGTCATTTTGCTCAAGAGCAAGTCGACTATCTAGGAATGGTCGTATCTAAAAAGGGGGTACAAATGCAATTAAATAAGACTAGTGCAGTCCGCAGTTGGCCAATTCCTCGCACTGTCAAACAGGTGCAAGCTTTTCTAGGGTTAGCTAACTACTATAGAAGATTTGTTCCCAACTTCGCGGATATTGCAAGACCCCTTAATTCCTTAACCAAGAAAGACGTAAAATTTGAATGGACAACTCCTTGCATGACAGCTTTTGTCCGTCTTAAAGAAATCCTTACATCCGAACCTCTCCTATGTTACCCCGACTCTTCTAAACCCGTTCGCATTGAAACGGATGCTTCTGATGTCGCTACAGGAGCAGTTCTCTCTTATCAACAAGATGATGGTCTCTGGCGACCTGCAGCATATATTTCTCATTCCTTGGATGCTGCAGAATTCAATTATCCAATCTATGACAAGGAACTCTTGGCTGTTATTCGCGCCTTACAAGACTGGCGTCATTATTTAATTGGAAGAGATTTTTTTCAGATCTGGATGGATCACAAGAATCTAGAATATTGGAAGAGACCACAAGACTTGTCCCCTCGTCAAGCTCGTTGGCAAGCTCTCCTTTCTGAATTTAACTTCCAAATTTGTTATAAACCAGGTTCAACCAATGGACGAGCCAATGCTTTGTCTCGACGACAAGATCATTTTGAAACCAAACCCGAAATAAATAAACAAATAACCATGCTTCCCCCTTCTCGTTTTTCTCAACGTCTCACTTCTTTGTCCTCCTCCTTTTTTAATCGTATTCAACAAGAATCAGTGGATCTACAACTCTTGGACCCATGGTATTATAGTCCAGAGAACAAGGTCTATCTGAATCGCAGAGAACAAATATTTATTCCCGAATCATTACGAACTGAAGCTTTAAACATTTTTCATTCATCCCTGCTTGGTGGCCATTCAGGCCAAACACGAACCAAGCAACTCATTTCAAGATACTATTATTGGCCAGGGCTCAAGAAAGATGTTGCTAATTTCATTTCACATTGTTCTACTTGTGCAACATCCAAGGGCTCTGAAGCTATTATTCCTATTCATCCTCTTCCAATTTCGTCTACTCCTTGGACAGACATTTCTGTCGATTTCATTATGGGTCTTCCGGTTTCGAAAGGATTTGATGCGATCATGGTGGTGGTGGATCGTTTTTCAAAAGAAGTCGTTTTCATTCCTTGTTTTTCTTCTCTATCTTCTCTTTACGTTGCAGAACTTTTCAGAGACCATGTTTGGTCATGACATGGCCTACCCTCCTCAATAGTATCGGATCGAGGACCACAGTTTGTTTCGGAATTTTCAAGGCAGCTTAATGAGATTCTTCAAATCAAGCAGAAAATCTCTACAGCTTATCATCCAAGAACGGATGGTCAAACGGAACGGATTAATAGGGAACTGGAACAGTATTTGCGAAGTTTTATTGCCAAGCGACAGGAATCCTGGGTAGAATGGATCAAAATCACGGAATATCATCACAATAATTCCTACTCGATGTCTACAAAGACGTCTCCATTCGAAATTACGAAAACCTATCATCCGCATTTTGGTTTCGAAGCCCCAACATCATCACACCCCTCCTCTCATTTCCTTCGCGATATGGCAAAATCCTTCAAAGATGTAAAAGAAGCGTTACAGGAAACATCTAATAGAATGGAAAAGCAAAACATGACAATGCTTCCCTCATACACTAAAGGGCAGCAAGTTCTGTTATCCACAAAGAATCTTACACTTCCTTATCCATCAAAAAAGTTAACTAAAAAATGGATTGGACCTTTTACCATTCTTGAAGTTATTCCTCATGCGGTTCGCCTTTGCCTTCCTTCTATGATGCGCATTCATCCCACAGTTAATATTTCGCACATTAAACCCTATCTTCCCTCGCTCCGTGGTCAGGATATTCTCACTCCTGATCCCATTTTGGTCACAGAAGAAGGTCGTGAAGAATATGAAGTTGACCATATTGTCGACTCTCGTGTTCGAAAAGGAAAACTGGAATACTTGGTTCATTGGACAGGTTATGGCGACAATGATTGTACCTGGCAATCAAAGGACGATTTGGCCAACTCTCCTGATCTGATTGAAGAATTCCACAAGCTACATCCTTCCGCTCCTCGACGACTCTTTACCACAGACCTTTCCACTTTCCGTTCTTTATTCAAGCTTTATGAAAACCATACCGAAACATCTGCATTATTTGTGTCTCGTCTGGAATCCGAGACCTAAAAAGGGGGTAGTGTTATAGTCCGATTTTTCAAACTTTGATCACGTGACCTTATCTTATTTTCTCCACGTGGTTATCTAATCTTTTATCTTATCAGGGCACATGACGGGTCACATGACTGGTCTAGACCCAGGGCATAGGGTTAGCCTCATGTCTTCCAGCCCTTTTTCATTTCCGTCGTTCTTCCATTTTAGAAGCCTTGATCCTTTTCAGCCATTGGCTATTCTCACGAGTGCTTCTATTCTTTTTGATCGCCGTGCAGGGTCTATGGGAATATTCCCATCAGGGTCTTGGTCCGTGCACGATACTGTAGCCTATATAAGTTGTAGCATATGCGTCTCAAGACTCCCAGTCTTGAGCACTTGTACCTACTGTGCAATTGTGTTCACTCGTACTCCTTTTCTCCATCATCATCTATCTTTTCTCTTGTGGCCGCCATCGTTATCAGTCAGCAAGCCCCAGATTAGGGTTATCAGCACTCAGAAGTTATTGAATATAACATTTATCCTGGCTGGACTTGGTGGTCTGTGCACCATCCTAGATACTATAAGTAGACCACCCATGTAGCTCTTAGCTCCCCAGCTTTGAGCACTTGTCTTACTTGTGTTGACCTCTAGTCATCAATACTAGCTTGTGTTTGGACCTAGCTCCTCTGGCTTAGCTACCCAGAGATTCTTCCCTCTCTTAAGTCCTGGTTCACCTCTAGTGACAGGCCTCTATCATTTTACCATCCATTCTTCACATTAATACTGACATCAACATTGGCACAATCCCAAGAACTGGATTAGGGTTTATTAGCTCATCTGCATAGTGTACTGAAACCACACCATAACAAAGACCCTGCTGGGAGAATTCCCACAGACCCTGAGGCACAATCAAAAAAAAGAGAAGCAATTGTGAGAATAGCCAATGGCTGAAAAGAAGTGATGCTTTTGAAATAAAAAAATAATGGAAATGAACAACAGGCTGAAGACATGAGGCTAACCCTATGCCCTGGGTCTAGACCAGTCATGTGACCCATCACATGCCTAGATAAAATAAAAGATTAGATAACCACATGGAAAGATAAGATAAGATCACATAATTAAAAATTGAAAAAGCAAACTATAACAGCTGGAGATAGTAGAGAAGAGCTTGCTCAGGGCTCAACAAGAGAGATGGACAAGATGAAAAGTGTCAAGTCTAGTCTTAAGGAGCAGAGTCATCAAGACTTATAAAAGGTAGCCAATAGGCTAGTCATAATCTCCAGCAGGGCTGGAGGATCAGAGTGAGTCAGGGGACTCAGGTCAGATAGGGGTAGTAACAACAGTAAAGTTGTTGCTCATCCCAAGTCAACATTAAGCCATAATGACTTTAATGCTAAAAACTCTGAAGTAATCCAGAGAGTCAAAGTAAGCCCAAAGGCTTGATCAGAGTGAGGACAACAACAAGAGGGTATTTCTGTCAATATTCATACTAAGGTACAAGATACAAAGCTACAGTACTTATACCTTAGAAAGGCAGAACTATCTAAGAGTGTAATGAAGTGAGACAGATGCAACTCAGAAGTGAAGCAGATGTCTAAATATCTAAAAAAACAAATGGAGATGTCAGGGAAGACAATGTCTAATCATGTCAGACTAAAACTAAAGAGTGACAGGATAAAACAGGGGAAAGCAAGAAACAGGAACAGAACAGGAATAGTAGCAATAATGGTAATGGTAACTGAGAATAAAAACAGTAATAGAGTTATACCAGGATGGTCCAGAGATGACAAAGTGGAACTAGGGTAGTACTTAACTGGAGCAGAGATAGACTAAAAATAGAATGGAATAGAGTGGGAGCAGAAGCCCAGGAGAGCATATAACACTAAGGGGTAGGAAGCATACATGTGTAGCTGGGGCAGACTAAAATGATGATAGAGGGCCAGAGTTGCCTGAAGGGAAGTCAAAGGACTAGAGTAGCTTACTAGGTACAAGGACCAATCATAAGCCAGGTTGGGATGGGGTCAGAATTGGGTCAGAAATACAGGATATGACAATCTGAACACTTTAGTTAGAATTGGACACTAGAGCTCATTCACTGAGAATATATCTGGCCTGGCATTTGAGCATTCATCAAAGAGTACATTTCTTCATGTATAGCTTGCACCCATCCCAAGGTACCCTGTCACAAACCCTACAGTTTCCTCAAGCAGCTCCCCATTCCAGAAAAGCCATGAAATTCCATCTTTATGAATTTCATCAAACAGCTCCTGGCTTCCTCCAGTCACTCCACCATCCTCATTGTTGTAGATTGTCTATTGAAGCAGTGTGTCTTTATTCCTACAGATGACAAGATAATCTCCTTAGAGCTTGCTAAACTCTTCTTACTCCATGTTTTCTCCAAACACAGAGTTTTCTCCCACATTACCTCCAATCAAGGTTCCAAGTTCATTTTCCATTTCTTCTGTTCCCTGGGTCAAGCCCTCAATATCTGCCTCCACTTTACCTCTGGATATCATCCAGAGGATAACAGTCAAACTAAGTGAATGAACCAAACCCTGGAGCAGTATTTATGTGTTTATTGCAACTATTACCAGGACAACTGGTCTGAACTCCTGCCCCTCATGGATTTTGCTTATAACAATGCCCCTAATGCTACCACAGGTGTTTCCCCTTTCTTTGCTAACAAGGGCTATCATCCAAACATCTCCATATATCCAGAATGTGATCTTACCTCTACCTGAGCTCAAGAATACACCATTGACCTTGACTCTCTCCATACCTTCCTTTATGAAGAAATAGCTGCCACTTAAGTCAGATATCAAGAATCCACAGATGCCCAATAATCTCTGGCACCAGACTTTAAAGTAGGTGACCAGGTATTTATTAAGGCTAAGTACTTCAGAACTACACAGCCATTCAAGAAACTCACCAAAAAGAACTTAGGTCCTTATCCCATTATTGCTCAGGCAGGCTTACTGTCCTTCACACTCTGTCTCCTAGAGAACATGAAGTCTGTTTACCCAGTTTTTCATGTTTCTCAACTTGAACCCTCTGTTTTTAACATAATCCCTAATTGTATGCAATCACCCCCACCACCAGTCAAAATCAACAGTAAATTAGAGTTTGAGATCTCCAAAATCCTAGACTCAAAAATAGATCATAGGTGAAGGAACTGCAAATTACTATATTTGGTTAAGTGGTTAGGTTATGAGAATACTGATAAGGAGACCTCATGGCTTCTTGCCACTGAATTAGATCATGCTTCAGAGATTATTAAAGAGTTTTATCTTTGTTATTCAAACAAACTCAGGCCATCTTATGATTAACTGTTATAAATGTTTTGACATACTCCAGGGATACTCTGGATAACTCTGGAGTGGATGAGGCTTGGCTTCACCTTATGTGATGCACCCTTATGCTAGTACTGAGTGCCCTGATTTACAAAGGGGTCAGAAACTATCGGAGGTCTGGAATTGGCCATAGGGCTTTTTCCCAACAAAAGGTACAATGTCAAGTCATGGAGTAAGTTGAGGGACTTAGGGTAGGGTACAATGTCAAGTTGTGAGGCAGGAGGGGTCTGGGGAAAATCATAATGTTGTATTATGGTTGATATTCAAACTGAAGTACAAGATACAGAACTCCAGTACTTATACCCCAGGGAGGCAGATTATCTAAGGAGGGAATGGAGATATGAAAGAAGTTGTCTCATAAGTGAAGCAGATGCCAATGCATCCTGGATACAAATGGAGATGTCAGAGGAGACAATATTGAATAATGTCAAACTGAAACTAAGTGATAACAGGGAGAAGTGTGGCACAAAGGGACAGGAACAAAAAGTGAGGTCAGAGGAACAACAGAGTTGTATCAGAATGATATGGAGTTAGCATAGGTAAAGTTGTAATCAATCATTAGATAGGAAAAGACAGTGGTAAAGGGAACTAGGAAACATGTAGCTTAAAGTGTAAAAGCAACTGGAGTTGCATCAGAGACATAGTGGAGTTGACCCATTGGCACAGAATGTGACATTAACCAACTGAGTAGTGGATCTAGTAATCTAGTCACAAGATCCTCTATTTACTTAAAGCTCACCTTTTTAACCTCCTTGTCTACCACAGAAATTCCACCAACCTTCATGCAAAGTTCTGATAGCTCCACTGCCACCTCATCTGTTAGAATTTGTTGATTACCTACGCTCTACCGCTTACATAAGCTAATAGCTACTTTAGACCATTAGTTACCTTAGTATATTTAGTGACTACAAGCATTCTGCAGGTTAGTATCTACCTACCTATCTAATATATAGTGACTACAAGTATCCTGCAGTTTCCTGCAGTTTCAACATCATCAACCTCTCTGTCCTTACTCTCCAAACTCCCAGCTTCTCCAGTTTCCTTCACCCATGCCTTTCCCAACATATCAACCAGCCACCCCAGCAGCTGGTTCTTGCACTTTGCCTCCCACCATACCTTTCTGCCCACCTCCCTTATTGACACCTCTATCAGGCAATAGCCCTCAGTTATCTGCTGAAGACCCTCCTTTGTCTCCTCTAAGTCTGCCCTGCTATTGAGCATTTCTTTCTCTTCCACCTTCCATCTCTGCTTTCTCTCTGACTTCTCCTGGCTGTGGCAGTCACACCTCACCTTTGCCTCTATACAGGCAAGATATGATGTCAACTTGCCTGGGCCCACCTTATACTCCAATCTCTGGTTATCATACCTCCAGCATCCTGATCCCTTTTTCACTCTTCTTTTGCCATTGCCACTACTTGACCCTATCTGGGCTTGGTAAAGTTCCTCCACCTAAGCCAGGTTTGAGTGCTAGGCCCTGATCACATTTTTAGTACTTACCCATTTCCAAACTGCCTTTACTGCTTTCTATGCCTCCTCTACTTTCTTCTGAGCCTTCTCCTCTCTTCTCACTTTTCCCTGCCACTTCCACTTGGCATACTTCATGTCACCAAGCTCCTCTTCATCTTCAACATGCTTCTCAAGGCACTTATTAGACCAGGTGTGAATATCAGTAAATGAAGACATGATAAGAGAAACTAGTGTGGAAGTCTCTGGGGTGGTATTCACTTTTATGGGTTTCTGGCCAGCTAAACCCTGATGCCCACTTTACTCACTTATTCATAAAGAGCACATGCTTAACAGCCTTCAGGGGTTCAGGCCTTAAGAGGGAAATACTATCACATCCCATGCTAACAGGTCAACTTCACTATGTCTTCAGTGCAACTTCAATTGCTGTTATGCTTTAAACTACATATTTTCTAGTTCCTTTTACCTCCATCTTTTCCTACCTAATGATTGGTTACAACTTTACCTATGCTAACTCTGTACCATTCCAATACAACTCTGTAGTTCCTCTAATCTCACTTCCTGTTCCTGTTTCTTTCTGCCTCACTTCTCCCTGGC
>JBBPKN010001658.1:0-13543 GCA_038089275.1 Pulveroboletus cf. rosaemariae | reverse complement strand
TAAGCAAAGCAGGTGCCAATGCATCCTGGATATGAATGAAGATGTCAGAGGAGACAATGTTGAATAATGTCAAACTGAAACTAAGTAATGACAGGGAGAAGCACAGCACAAAGGAACAGGAACAGAAGATGAGGTTGGGGGAACAATGGAGTTGTATCAGAATGGTACAGAGTTAGCATAGGTAAAGTTGTAATCAATCATTAGGTTGGAAAAGACAGAGGTAAAGGGAACTAGGAAACATGCAGCTTAAAGCATAAAAACAACTGGAGTTGTATTGAAGACATAGTGGAGTTGATCCATTGGCACAGGATGTGACAGTATTCCCCTCTTAAGGCCTGAATCCCTGAAGGCTGTGAAGCCTGTGCTCTTGATGAATAAGTGAGCAGAGTGGGCATCGGGGTTTAGCTGGCCAGAAAACCATAAAAGCAAATACCACCCCAGAGACTTCCACACTAGTATCCCTCATCATGTTTTCATTCACTAACATTCACACCTGGTCTGATGAGCACCTGGAGAAGTGCATTGAAAATGAAGAGGAGCTTGGTGATGCAAAGTACACCAAGTGGAAGTGGTGGAGAAAAGTGAGGAGAGAGGAGGAGGCTTGGAAGAAAGCAGAGGAGGCTTGGAAAGCAGTGGTGGTAGTCCGGAAATGGGTGAGTATTGGAAATGGGGTCAGGACCTAGCACTCAAAACTGGCTTAGATGGAGGAACTTTACCAAGCCCAGGTGGGGTTGAGTAGTGGCAATGGCAAGAGAAGAGCAGAAGAGGGAATGGGATGTCAGAGGTGTGACAACTGGGAACTGGAGTGCCAAGTGGGCCTGGGCAAGTTGACATCATGCCTTGCCTGTATAGAGGCAAAGGTGAGGTGTGACCACCCCAGCCAGGAGAAGCCAGAGAGGAAGTGGAGATAGAAGGTGGAAGAGGAAGGGGTGCCCAATAGCAGGGCAGACTCAGAGAAGACAGAGAAGGGTTTTTGGCAGGTGGCTGAGGGCTGTCACCTGATGGAGGCATCAATAAGGGAGATGGGCTGGAAGGTACAGTGAGAGGCCAAATGCAAGAACCAGCTGCTGGAATGACTGGTTGATGCATTGGGAATCGCATGGGTGGAGGAGACCGGAAAAGCTGGGAGTTCAGGGAGTGAGGATGGGGAGGTGGACAAGATGGCAGTGGAGCTGTCAGAACTTTGTGCAGAGGTTGGCAAAATTTCTGTGGTAGACAAGGAGATCAAAAAGGCAATCTTAGAATAGGTAGAGAGTCTTGTGATTAGATCACTAGATCCACTACAGTTGGTTAATCATAAGATGGCCCAGATTTGTCTGGGTAATGGAGATGAAACTCCTCAATGATCTCTGAAGCATGCCCTAATTCAGTGGCAAGAAGCCACGAGGTCTCCTCATCAGTATCCTTATAATCTAACCACTTAATCAAATATAGTAATTTGCAGTTCCTTTGCCTATGATCTATCTTTGAGTCTAGGATTTCGGAAATCTCAAACTCTGGTTCACCATTGATCTCGACTGGGGGTGGAGGTGGTTGCATGCAATCTGGGATTACATTGGGGACAGAGGGTTCAAGTTGAGAAACATGAAAGACCAGATAAATGGACTTCATGTTCTCCAGGAGACAGAGTGTAAAGAACAGCGAGCCCACCTGAGCAATAATGGAATAAGAATTTAAGTTCTTTTTGGTGAGTTTCTTGGAAGGCTGCATAGTCCTAAAGTACTTAGCCTTGATGAATATCTGGTCACCTACTTTAAAGTCTGGTGCCAGAGATTATCAGGCATCTGCAGGTCCTTGGTATCTGACTTGGGTGGCAGCTATTTCTTTACAAAGAAAGGTGTGGAGAGAGTCAATGTCTATGGTGTATTCTTGAGCTCAGGTAGAGGTGAGATCACATTCTAGGTGCACAGAGATGTTCAGATGGTAGCCCTTGTTTGCAAAGAAAGGGGAAACACCTGTGATAGCATTAGGGGCATTGTTATAAGCAAACTCTGTGAGGGGCAGGAGTTTGGACCAGTTGTCCTGCTGATAGTTGCAATAAATGTGTAGATACTGCTCCAGGGTTTGATTTATTTGCTCGGTTTGACTGTCACCCTCTGGATAATACCTGGAGGTGAAGTGGAGATGGATATTGAGGACTTGACCCAGAGAATGGAAGAAATGGGAAACAAACTTGGAACCTCAATTGAAGATGATGTGGGAGGGAACTCCATGTTTGGAAAACACATGGAGTAAGAAGAGTTTAGCAAGCTCTGGGGAGGTCACCTTGTCATCTGTAGGAATGAAGATGCACTGCTTCAATAGATGATCTACAACAACAAGAATGGTGGAGTGACTGGAGGAAGCCAGGAGCTGTTCAATGAAATCCATAGAGATGAAATTCCACAGCTTTTCTGGAATGGAGAGCTGCTTGAGGAAACCATAGGGTTTGTGACAGGGTACCTTAGCATGGGCACAAGCTGTACATGAAGAAATGTATTCCTTGATGAATGCTCAAATGCCAGGCCAGGTATACTCTTGGCAAATAAGCTCCAGTGTCCAATTCTGACCAAAGTGTTCAGATAAGGGGTGGTCATGCTTGTAGCGGAGGACCTGGAGTCAGAGGTCAGAAGCATCAGGGACATAGATGCAGTTGTCCAAATGCAAGAAACCTCCTGGGTCTCTAGACCAATGAGAGTTGGACAGGAGAATACCAGAACAGTGGATAGAGGCAGTAGAGTCAGAAGGGAGTGCCAAGATGATGTCATGATGGAGGGTTTTGATGTCAAAGAGGGATGCAGACCGGAAGATCAGAGATACTAGGAAGAAAGCCCGAAGGGATGCAGCAAGTTGTTCCTGTGTGAACATGGGCTGGAAGTTATGCGGATTGACAAGGGCATAGTCACCAGTCCCTGCACTGGGATAGACATCCCATTGTCTAGTTAAAGCATCAGGTTTAGTGCCTAAATGGCCAGGGTAAAAACAGATGATCAGATTAAACTGAGAGAGAAACTCCGACCACTGGGCTTGCTGGCAGGTCAGAAGTTTAGATGTAGCAAAATATTCCAGGTTCTTATGATCAGTAATGACATCCACCAGAGAACTGGAACCTTTGAGGTAATGATGCCAGGTCTTGAACACAGTGAAAATAGCAAGAAGCTCCTTATCATGGGTGTCATAGTTGAGTTCTGGCATAGTGAGCATATGTAAATAGAAAGTGACAGGGTGGACCTTGTTATCCAGGGACCAGAGTAAGAGGATTTCAGTGATTGCATAGTCAGAGGTATCAGTTTTGATGATAAGAGGAGCATTGAGGACCCAATGGGTCAAAATAGGAGCAGAAGTAAAAGCATTCTTGAGGCACTGGAAAGCAGCATGACAAGAAGTGTTGAAATCCCAACAAGCAGACTTGCAGGTGAGGCAAGTCAGGGGAATGACGATGTCAGAGTAGCCCCAGATGAAGTGGCAGTAGAAGTTAGTGAAACTGAGGAAGGACTGGATATTCCTAATCTTGCAAGGCTCAGGCCAATCCAGGATGGATTGAACCTTTTCAGGGAACATCATGAGCCCAGAAGGAGAGAGTAGATATCCAAGATACTCAGTAGAATTGGTATAGAATTCGCATTTCTCAGGTTTGGCAAAGAGGCCATGCTTCTGGAGGCAGCAGAGGACTTTGTGGACATGCTCAGTATGCAATGTCTGGTCAGCAGAGAAAATTAGGATATCATCCAAATAAACAATTACCAAAACATCAAGAAGATCAGTGAAGATAGAATTGACAAACTGCTGGAAAGCCACAGGGGCATTGGTGAGCCCAAATGGCATGACAAGCCACTCATAGGAGCCATAGTGCATATGGAAAGAGGTTTTCCACTCATTGCCCTCAGCAATATGAACTAAAAGGTAAGCATGCCTAAGGTTGAGTTTGGTATAGATGATTGCATGGCTCAGAGCATCAAGGAGATTGGAGATGCATGGAAGGGGGTAGTGGTTTTTCTTTGTGATCTTATTGAGTCCTTGGAAATCTACACACAACCAGAGGAATCCATTCTTTTTTTGGACAAAGAGGACAGAGGCAGCATGAGTGGATGTGGAGAGTCAGATGAAACCAGTAGCAAGATGTTCATCTAGGAAAGTCCTGAGTACTTCAAGCTCAGAGGGTGACAGGGAATAGGTGGTGCCAATAGGCAGTGAGGTGCCTTCTTCCAGGTCAATCTTCAGGTCAAACTTGTGGTGAGGGGCAAAAATAGCCACCTTGCTTTTGCTAAACACATTGGCAAAATCATGGTATTCCTGAGGAACACTAGAAAGGTTGGCTGGAGGAGAAGCAATGGAAGCAGAGCAGAGATGACTCTCTGGGGATCAGAGCTGCAGATAGAACAGGACTGAGCCATTAAGGCTACAGGTACATGCAAATACTAATGAGCTGAGTAGCTCAATTGACAGAGGTTTGGGGTCATGGGAGCATAGTAAATTGGGTTCAGAGTCAGCTTGGGTCAGAGAAACCAGAGGCTGCGGAGGTAAGCTCAGGGGCATTGGCATGTTTGGTTTAGATGATCAGAATGAGATATGACTTGATACCCAGTCAATCAATGGATTGTAGCAGGCAAGCCAGTTGTGTCCTAGAACAAGAGAACTAGATCCATCCAATGGAGTGACATAGAATGTCATTGGAGTGATATCACTGGTTTCAAAACAAACAGAAAGATCAATGGCATTCGTAATTATAGAATTGGAAGAGCCATCAAACAGTCGGAGCTGTAATGGAGGAATGAAATAAGTCAGAAGATTGTAAGTACTGACTAACTTGGTGTCTATGAAGCAATCTGAGGAATTAGAGTCAATCAGGGCAGAAAATGGAGGAATTTCTTGTGAAATAAGGGTGACAAGAGGCATAAGTGAAGCATTATCTAAAAGAATGGATGTGTTAAGTTTAACCTCCAGTAAAGCATGGAAAGGATCAACACAACCTCCAGCCTGTGTGGAGTCACAGAGGCTGTGGACTATTTTTTCACCTCTGAGACAGAGGCCTCTGGTTTGGTTTCCAGAGTGGAGATTTTGATACCGCAAGCTTTGGCCACCTTGGAGGAAGACATGGGGCAGTTCTTTGCTATATGCCCTGTGATACCACAGAACAAACAGAGGTGATTCTCCAGTCAATGCTTGCATTCTTTGGTAGTGAGCTTATCATCCTTACCAAGCTTGAATGATAAGTTCTGTTTCTGGGGAACAGATGACTTGAAGGAGCTGGGGTAATTAGCTGACTTGTTCCTTGATTCATTAGGGCCAGAGGTTGAAGCAGAGGATATGGCAGGTTTATCAGAGGACTTGGATGAATGAGATGACTTTTCTTGTCAGCTAAGTTCAGATTTGCACTCCTAGTAGTGAGCATCAATGGTCTGGGCCAGCTGGCACAGCTCAATGAATGTCAGTGGCTTGCCAACACAGGAAAGGTCATCTTTGATGTGGTCTGGAAGACCATTATAGAAATAGTGGCAGAGGGTACCTTCTCTGTAACTCCAGACTTGGGATGCTATTCTGTTAAACTCAACTATGTATTTGTTGATTTGTTAACCATTCTTCATAGTCAACTGGTCTAGCTGGTGCTCTGCATCTCCAACTGGGTCATGGGGTCCAAAGTTGGTCTGGAGTTCCTAAATGAACTCCTTATAATTGTCCATCCACAAGGGGCAGAAGTCAGGGTCTTCAGTAAGGAGGAGGTTAGACCCAAACCATTCCAATACCATGCCCTTAAGGTAGGACTGAGCATAAGTGACCTTGGCTCAGTCATTGGCAAAGGCTTTGGGACAATCCTGGAAATTTAATTTGCATTGCACTAGAAAAATGTGGAGCTTCCAGGGATCAGTTCCATTAAACTGGTTCAGTTTCCATACTTTGGTACACTGCAATGTTTCAGGGGTACAATGGGAAGAGTGAGCTAATCCATGGATGGCACTAGTGAAATCAGTGATAGTGTCATGGTAAATGGGAATTGGTTCTGGATCTGAAAAAGGTTCAGGATTATCCTCCAGAATATCAGAATACCCATTAGAGGGATCATCTCCAGGTTCATCTGGTACTTTTGGCTGGGCACCATGGTTGTCAGGGGTGTGGGGAGGTTGAGGAACCTTGGAACCATCAGGGGCTTCATTAACTTGAGCACTAGGTGTGGATAAGTGGGAGGGAGCAGGAGCCTGTGAGGCTGAGCCTGGTGCATGGTGAGCAGAGAAGCTTTTAAACTGATCTAGGACAGTGCGGGAGCGAGCTCTGGTTACACAGATAGATATGATAGCAGTATCAGCACAAGCAGGAGTTTGAATATACTGTTATAAACATTTCGACATACTCTGAAGGTACTCCAGATAACTTCAGAGTGGATGGGGCTTGGCTTCACCTTATGTGGTGTGCTCTTATGCTAGTACCGAGTGCCCCGATTTATGGAGAGGTCAGAAACTATCAGAGGTCTGGGATCAGCCATAGGGCTTTTTCCCAACAAGAGGCACAACATCAAGTTGTGGAGTAAGTTAAGGGACTTTAGAGTAGGGTACAACATCAAGTCATGAGGCAGAAGGGGTCTGGGGGGGAGATTGTAACATCATATTATGGTTGATATTCAAACTGAAGTACAAGATACAGAACTCCAGTACTTATACCTCAGAAAGATAGATTATCTAAGGAGGGAATGGAGATATGAAAGGAGTTGTCTCATAAGCAAAGCAGGTGCCAATGCATCCTGGATATGAATGAAGATGTCAGAGGAGACAATGTTGAATAATGTCAAACTGAAACTAAGTAATGACAGGGAGAAGCACAGCACAAAGGAACAGGAACAGAAAGTAAGGTTGGAGAAACAACAGAGTTGTATCGGAATGGTACAGAGTTAGCATAGGTAAAGTTGTAATCAATTGTTAGGTCAGAAAAGATGGAGGTAATGGGAACTAGGAAACATGCAGCTTAAAGTGTAAAAACAACTGGAGTTGCATTGGAGACATAGCAGAGTTGACCTATTGACATGGGATATGACAGCTTCCTAGAGCAGAGATGGCCACAGTCAACATCAAAGCCTACCAGAGCAGATTAGGAGATTTGATGTATGCCATGCTCATGACTCAGCCCAACCTTACTTTTGTAGTGGATGTACTGAGCAGATACTCTGCCACATCTGGTAAACTCCACTAAATGACTTTCAAATGCACTTACCACTATCTACATGGGACAGCTGACATGTAGCTTACTTACAGACAGTCCAAGGCCTTCAAATAATTGGGCTATATAGATACAGATTGGGCTAGGGATATGGACAATTGAAAATCTATTTCAGAATGCATCTTTATACTAGTGGGTGATGCCATTACTTGGATCTCAAAGAAACAGAGCTTTATTACCCTGTCAATGACCAAGGCTGAGTACACAATGGCAACCATAGCCACAAAAGAGGCTACATGGCTGAAGATTCTATTTTTAGAACTCAAGCCCTCTCTTATGTGCTCTGCCATTAACATTTCCATTGACAATCAATCTGCAATGTCATTAGCAAAGAATGCAGTACTCCATAATCAGATAAAGCATATCATTATTCAGCATCATTTTATTTGCAAAAAGATCCCAACAGGAGATGTCTCACTTATGTACCCCCCTATTAACAAGTAAATTGCTGACATCTTGACCAAGGCATTGAGTCAAGAGAAGCACATTCATTTTGCAGAGGAAGTGAGTTTGGTGTGGTAAGAAAAAATAATTTGGCAAGTGGATGTGTTGAAATTTTATTTTTTAACTTAGTTCATTCCTTTTTACTTTCTTCACTCCCTCTTACTCTTTTTTCAAGTCTCCAGATCAATCATTCCTTGAGATTCCTTTCAAGACATATGCTAACCATTTACTTACATGATTGTGTCTTTTTTTGAGTACAGACACTGCCACATTGCACCTTAGTCTTTTATTCATATAAAACTGAGGTAAGACCACTATATATTCATTACACTCATTAGCTAAACAGTACCTACAAGGTCTTCTTGTGTATAGGTTAGTCTAGAAGAATGTTTATAGTCTTTTGTTCATATGAAACTGAGGTCTCCTTGTGTACAGTGTAACATCCTCTATAGTGCAACCTCACAATAGTTCTGTTCTTTACCCACATACAGTATGTAATTGCTTTACCCCAGAGCATTTTGAGAAGACTGCTAGCATGCAACATTGTGTGTATGCATTTGACAAGGATCTGATTAAGCCATTCAGCAACTCTGTTAGACTGTGGGTGATCATGCATGGTAAGCTTGTGCTTAGTCCCATTGAAAGTCAAATGACATTTGAATCCAATACCTAGGTATTTATCACCATGGTCAAAGCAGAGACACTTGACCTATTTGTTGAACTGGATCCACATCCAGGCTTTGTATTGGCAATAAGAGTTAAAGGTCTTGAACTTCACACCCATGAGGTAAAGGTATGTGTATCAAGTGTAGTCATCAGTAAATAACATATAGTAAGATTTGTGGCCTGGAGTAGCAATGAGTAATGGTTTTTAAATATTACTATGGACCTTGTCACCAAAAGTAGCCTACCAGGTAGGCTCACATATCTTCCTGATAGATTTGCATATTGCTTTCTCATATTCACATGCATTATACTGGTCCATGGTTTCATTATGTGGATCCAGTTTGATATCTTCAACATAGTTCTTGGCAAGCATGTCACAAATAGAGAAAGGGGTAATATGACATAGATTAGCATGTAGTTTATCCATAGGTAGAGTTTGTATATTCCTAACAGTGTCAGTAAATGGCATACTGAAGTGCTAAACTTTGTATAGTCCATTAACAAGAGAAATATTGTCAAAACATTTCTGTTATGTATTGCATTCTTGAATAGAGTACAAGCATTCTAACTCTAACCAGCCTGCCTTGAGAGGGTATATTAGATTCAGTGTCAGATTCAGATTGAATAGAAAGATGTTAGAGTGGAAATACTCAGGGTAGCAAAGCCTGAGAAGTCATAGCACAAGTCACCAGAGAAATGGCCTATATTGCAAGGCACAAGCCAGGGACTACAATATACAAGATAACAAGTGGTTAAGGCTGGGGAGCTTTAATATAGAATATACTAGCTACTTATACTAATTCTGGATATGCACAGACCATTTAGTGGCTCTAGCACAAATCTAAATAAGAAAGTAGAGTATAGGGCAAGGGTAAAGAGTATAACTAACAGCCATGTGGAAAGGGGGTGTATTAAGGAAGAGACTATGTAGAATGGAAAGTCAGTATTATGGACTAACTTGTATTAGACCCTACTAATCCTAACCTTATTCTGGGAATTGGCACAGATTCAGAATCAGTTTTGAATTGATAGTAAGAGAATGAATCAAAATGGACTTAGAGGGAGAAGAAACTTCTAAGGAGCTAGACTGCCTAAATAATCCATATATTAGTAGAGTATCAACTGGAGTATATCAACAGGTAATTAAAGCTAGAGAGCCTTAATCAAGGAACTACCTACTATATATACTGTAAAAGATGGCACATGAACCACCCAGGCAAAGGGCTAAGAAACTAAATAAGGAAATAGGGCATAGGGTATGTGTCATATTCCAGACCTCCAACCCGAACTCCGATCCCATCCTGACCTGGCTTGCAATTGGTCTGCACATCTATCTTCCCCAGCTACACGTGTGTACTTCCACCCCTCAGCATTAAACACTCCCCCGGACTTCTGCGCCCACTCTGCCCATCCTGCTTCCAGTCTATCTCTGCTCCAGTTAAGTATTACCCTAGTTCCCCTTTGTCATCTCTGGACCTTCCCGCTATAACTCCATTACCATTCCCAGTCAGCCACCATTACCATCATTGTTACTATTCCCATTCCATTCCTGTTCCTAGCTCTCCCCTGTTTCATCCTGTCACCTTTCAATTTCAGTCTGACATGATTGAACATTGTCTCTCAACATCTCCATTCATTTCCTAGATACCTAGACATCTGCTTTGCTTCTGAGCCTGCATCTGTCTTATTTCGTTACACTCCTAGATAGTTCTGCTTCTCTGAGGTATAAGTACTGTAGTTCTGTATCTTGTACCTCAGTATGAATATCAACAAAAACACCAGAACCCTCTTGTTGTCGTCCTCACACTGCATGAGCCCTTGGGCTCACTCCAACCCTCCGGGTTACCCCAGAATACCTCCGAGACTACGCAATATCCTCAAAGGAGTCATAAAGCCTCATCTCCATGACTGGCCTTGTCACCCACCCCAACACCTACGTAAATCGGGACAATGAAGAAGTGCAAGGGCGTACCCCATAAGGTGAAGCCAAGTCCCATTCAACCATTGAAACCCTTTCCAGATATCCCTGGAATTCCCCAGAGCACCCAGAGTTCTGATCTACCTCCAGTGTCAAGATTTTCAATTACAAGAGAAACTGGTTAAAAGTATACTCATCTTGGTATAGGTTTTAACAGTCTTTTTAAGAAGAATGGAAAGTTTTAACAGTATGCTGACTGAGAATATAATCAAGTAGCCATACAAATGAGATGTGTATAAAGAGGCTATGTAAAATAGAAAATAAGGATCTCAGAATAAGCAGAGATTAAACCATACCCTTAGCCATGAGGCTAAGGAGATCTTATCTAGATTTCTGCCATGATCACATCTTGATTCTCATCTGGATCAAGATCAGATTCATTGAAGATATATTGAAAGATATCTATTATCTGAGATACTAGATCTAACCATAAGCATTGCCTATAAATCCAAAGGAATACTCTGAATGTCAACTTAACCATATCCTAGTGTTTGACCTTGTATGGCATAGGATTCTCACAATCACATGCTTGATTATGTGATACTTGTGCTTTCAAACTTGTTATTTATAATAGTCAGAATTCAAGATCAATGAAGATTAAACCATACTCTTAGCCATAAGGCTGAAAAGATCCCATTTGAATCTCTGCCATGATTTCATCTTGATCCTTATTTGGATCAAGATCAGATTCATTGGAGATAAGATTAGAAGATACCAATATCTGAAATACTAGATTTAACCATAAATATATTTTCATAAATTCAAGAAATAACTCTGAATATCAACTTAACCATAACCTAGGGTTTGTCCTTGCTAGGCATAGGATTCTCACAATCATGTGACTCTTGTGCTATGTTCATAACATTATATTTTTCTCTTCTTTTCTTTAACCTTTTGTTTTTTTTATTCTAGCTTCTACTCTTTGTGTACCCTGGGTGCTTTTTTGTTCCCATTTCTTCATAGCTTCTACTCTTCTTACATTTCAGCCCACTCTGGACCACTCTCTTGTTGCATTCTTTGCCCAGGTATTTTATCTCTCAATTAGCTAACATATAATCATTTCATCTCTTTTTATCCATTTCCACATGGATATCTTACTCATCACATGTCAGCATGATTACTTAGTTGTCTCCACTTGAACTCTATTTCTTGTACCATAAGTAGCATACTTTATCTCCTTTTTCTTATGCTACTTCTACCTTGTAATTCTTACATAGCTCTATACTCTGTATTCAGAACTTGGTAATTCATCCATCTTCAGTCACTAGCTGTCTCTGGTTCATCAAGTCATTCTAGTATCTGACTTTAGATCTTCTAAGAAAGCCTAGGCACTGCCCTGCATTTATGCCATTTTATTTATTCTTAAAGCTTATATATTTGTAAAATCTTTATTTACTCTTACCAGCAAGGTCTACTCTAGTCCCTACCTGGGCCTAGCATAACAGTTTCCAATTCTTGGTGAAAATCTGACAGGAATAACCATGAAATACAGCCATATAACCAGCAGCAGTAAGTTTGTATTATAGTTCACTTTTTCATTTTTTCATCACATGATCTTATCTTATCTTTGCCATATGGTTATCTAATCTTTATCTTATCTAGGCACAGATGGGTCACATAACAGGTCTAGATCCAGGGCATAGAGTTAACCTCATGTCTTTCACCTACTTTTTATTTCCATTTTATTATACTTCTCTTCCATTTTAGAAGCCTTGCTCTTTTTCAGCCATTGGCTATTCTCACAAGTGCTTTCTTTCCATTTAATGGTGCCTCAGGGTCTGTGGGAGAATTTCCATCAGGGTCTTGGTTCATGCACCCTTTGTTATAATACACTTTTTTATTTTTTACTTTTTTGGCATTTTCTTCTCACAACTGTAGCTCTTCACATTGTCACATCATGTGACCTTTCACATCTTTACATTTTCACATTTCACCTCTTCACTTCTTCACATGTCACAGGTCTAGAGCAATCTAGACTCTAATGTCATGCCTTATTGTCTCCTGCTGTATTTCTAGGTTCCCACTCCTTTTCTGCTATTGGTTGGATTACTGTACAATACTTTAGGGTCAGCACCATTTACATGGTCTGTGCACATACTGTAGCAATATAAAAGAAGGTCAGCTTAAGCCTGGGTTTTTCCCAGTCTTGTGTACTTGAATCTTCCAGTTCTCAAAAGTCCCTTGGCTTTTACTCTATCATTACTCTTGCCTAGTTCTTGTGGCTCTAGTTCAAAGTCACTATTCAGAATATAGGAACAGCACACACCAAGAAGGTGTTTAGGATATTAGGTTAATACATTAGAAAGTTATGTTTTACTCTTTTATATTGTATAAATACTATAACCTTAGAATCTCAAGATTTTCAGTCTTGAGCACTTGTATCATATAGAACAGTATTTACTTAATCTCTACTACAATCTCACTCTCATATCAAAACTAAGTCCTAGACTAGTGTTAGCAAGAGATTGTATTCAATCCAATAGCAAAGAATATAACAGTTTGGCAATGAAAATCAGAGTTTCATTTATATTAAATATACATAGAACATTCTTAAGAAAAACAGGGATAATTGAGTTTCCATTGGGTAGCTTAATAAGAAGGTTGCCATGTTCAATGGCATTAAAGGTTCACTTATCTGCAGCTTTGATAGAATAAAGTAGAATATTGACATAGTCAAGAAAATGTTTATAATATAATATGAGATGGAGTATGGTGCCACTATTGTATAACTCAATATTTGTGAAGGATAGGAAAACCACATATGTAGTAGCAGATAGGCAGGTAGCAGCTACTATATTAGTGTAATAGTTGTTCTTTGACTTTAAAAAAGAGTTCTTCTTATTACACAGTTTTCATTCTTTTAATGCCTTTTCTTCACAGTTTTCTTCTTTCTTCTAGCACTGACTTTTCTTATAATCCTTTGAGCTACAATTATAGTATGTAGGGATAGGAGTCCTCTTTTTCTTCATGCCATCTGTTATGAATATAATGTTATTATTTGCTTTTGACTTTGACTTGCTTCCATCTTGCACAATAAAGTAATTATATTAGTTAACAATAAAATCCAGTAGTGTGTTTAATAACAATGTGATTTCATTAAGCTTAATAGTAAAGGAAATAAATAACAAGGTAAGGTTATATAACTAAGAAAGGAAAGTAAAGATAATATTGAACAAATCTTTATTAGACATAGAATGGCCCATGAATACAAGCTCTTCATGCATAACCATCATTTTCTCAAGATATGCATATATGTTCCCATTTTTTAGT
>JBBPKN010001657.1:0-13548 GCA_038089275.1 Pulveroboletus cf. rosaemariae | reverse complement strand
GGATATGGTTGATGGCCCGCGTGTCCATGGTGAGCAACCGGTTTGTCTACATGACCATCGCATTCAGCACCGCCAATGAAGTCTTGGAATGCCAGCGGCGTACACGGAAGAGACCCTTGTATGTCAGCGTAGTACCGTACTGTTTCATCCATCCTTCAAGAAGTACCGAGTCCTCCTAGAAGCAAGAGGGATCGATGAGGCTGGTTGAAACCAAATCCATTACAACGGACTGATGAGGCGACACACAGTAGCAATCATCTCAGCCAGATTGCCGAGGATCCAGCTTGTTCCTTTGGGACCGCGTAGATGACGCAGGGGAGAGGTGTATGAATGGTACACGGACCGAAAGACCTTCCAGAGCGCGAACACAGCGACGCAGGCCAACGCCGTGGCGAGCAGGGGGTGTCCCGACGGGATCATGACGGAGCTCATGACGGAGGGAGCCAACAGTGAGCGGGCGGAGAGACGATGAGTCTCATTTACATGGGATGGCTTTTATATTGGGTGCACGCCAATGGGAGAAGTCTGAAACAGCATGTTACCGGTCGAAATCACGGTGGTTGTTTACGCGCAGCCCTACCGGCAGTGCTTCTGCCGTCGGTCGTGCGTCATCCACGTCGCCCTGGAATACCTCACGCGCAGCTTGCTGTGGTCCCTTCGCCACGGCCAACGACCCTTCGCCAAACGGTCTTGCGTGCCAGGTGGAACGTATTTGAGAATGCACCACAAGGATGGTAAACGTACAGTCATACACGGTATCTCTAATGTACGGCGAGACAGGAGGACGCACTCTAAAATCCGTCCCATAGACACTGACGAGAGATCATTGACAATACGTACTGCAGCACCGGTGCTTGCCTTAGTAATTGCAAGCCTACGCCAGCCGCCCTCTGACCGAAAGGTGACCGGTGAAAAATCAAAATTCACATAGTCATGACGACCACCATCTAACGTGTCCACGCTCCAGGCGCTAGCTACAACAGCAAGGTCAGTCTTGATACGCTAGCAGAACACGGCACCAAGACCTATATATTCCCTCCCGAAACACATTCACTTAGCTCGCCCTTCGTTCAAAGCTCACGAGAGCATACCTGAGCAATGAATGAATCTCAGCTTACGTCCGATAACAGACACTTGACTTACTTTCCGCTCACCCTCCACTTCTCACCCCTACCATCTAGCTCATCCGCGATCCGCTGTGGAATGCCGACCGCAACATCAGCCTTGTTGGTGCGGAGGCTCAGCAACGGAAAAGCGCCTGCCAACGGGCCTGTCGACAGTCCATTCAGACCGTGCCAGCGTATACATCATCAGCTCAGCGCCTACCAATTGCCGCGGTAAAGGATGTAGAGACGGGCCATTTAACATCTCCAGTGAGTCTGAATGTTTATTCGACTGAGCATTGTCCCCGTATGACGAAGGAAATCAACTTACCTGCGATAGCTTGGAGACGACCAAACGTCAATTAACCCTGCACGAACACGCGATGATCATGACACACGCACTTGAGATCACCCTAGTGGTGACATATGAGAGGTATACATGATCCACGAGAGTCGTACATACCTTGAAAATGACAAGATCGCTATCATGCAGCCATTTCCAGAGTTGCCCTGCCCTCTCCTTCATGTTCCAGTAGGGCCACGGTTCAGTCCAGAACTTTGCTAGTGCTCGTCCGTCGACTCTCTCACCGCTCACCTCGTTGAGATCTGTACTCAAAACAAAGATGCCCTGTTCAACGTACCTCTGCCACCGTGTTACCATCTGCTCTAAATGACTAGCAGATTTGGCACTAGGGAACAATGGCTCTGGGAAAAATGTAGGCGAGAGAAGGGATGTAATGGTCTCTTTAAAATCCAGGGGGGTCACATCGGAAACGAACCATGGGAAGAGCTTTGGGCTGGAAAAGGGGTTAGTGTTTCTGGCGGGACCATGAACGCTACTCACTGAAAAACCACCTTCGAGAAGTAAGGTGTATATGTAACCAGAAAATCAGCAAAGACAAGATCTGTGAACAGCTACCAGGTGTACTGTCATCGACAACAACTGATATCAGAACGGAGAGATGAATACCTCAAAACCAGCTTAGCAGAGTAAGTAGGATCAGGTGCTTTCAAAGTATAGATCGCACCTACCATTGTCGAGGATAAAGTCACAACGCTTCCCTGGTCCTCTCATATTCTTGATGTATTCCCAAACAGCCTCCTGGTCATCTCTGAGAATAAACTCCTGTCGTTCTTGTTGAGCCTGCATCCCTACTGTTTGCAATTCCTCCATGTCGGATGGTGTCAAATGGGTCAAGAGAGAAAGATCCTGTGTCAATCATGAGTGAAGACATCCCAACGACCACGATGAGCCATACAGTAGCATTTCCCCTGCAGCATTACAAGTTCAGGCTAACAGGTCAGATGGACAAGGAAATATATGCTCGCCAAAGACACATCTGAATCATTTCTCGAAAGAGAATCATGAGTTTATCTGGATCCGATCTCAACCTCTCTTTCTCGGGCTCTAATTCGTGCATCGTAGTTGCAATCTCTTTGTGCAGACGGTAAGCATCGTAACTTCCAAGTCACAAAACGCGCACGGTATATCGCGGCCCCGCTGTTCTTGAACATTTCCTCTTTTTGTGCGAAGAAGGGATCGAAATTGCGCCATTGATGCGTCCCGTTGAAGTAGGAGCGAATCAGACGGTATCTACACCCGTTTTTCCAACCTGTGAAGACAAACAGGCTCGACGGGGGACGTACAAATAGCACCTGACAGAAGTGGTCAGAATGAACAAGGCCGGCCGGTACGAACTTGGTGTAAACGACATACTCTGCAAAGAGCCAAGGCGCGGTGAACCACGTATTTTGGTGGGTGGACGCTAGTTTGGCGAGTTCAGCATTGTACATGTCGACGTCGACATCGCCATCGTTGGGTATGGGTCTGTAGAGCGGTGAATAGGATAGGAGAGCTGTGAGCAACCCGATGTGGTCGTCGGATTCTTGTTCTTACTCGAGCTCTTGGTCCCTCGCCATGCGGTACTTTAAGCGACTAGCTTTGGAGATGATGTCCTTTCCCTCTTCGACCTTGTCGTCGAGCGCCTTTGCGCGCCCGAGTGCATCCTCGCCAGACTCGGTGAGATCCTTGGACTCCATTGTCATATCGTGAATCAGGTGATGAACATGGCTGATGATGTTGGTGATGATAATCGGCCAGCGTTTGAGTACGGTTTCATAGCTACCGACAGCTGAGTGTGGGCATTCGTGCGCGAGCGAAGGGGAACTCACGAGAAGCTTCAGTGACCGAACAACGGGGGAAGAATCAGAATGGGATTCGGGAGTGAGGCCAGAGCTCACCTAGACACGTCCAGGGGATCGTAGGGAGGATACGGAGGTTTGAACATCCCAAATGGCGGTTGAACTGTGCGGCCGGTGTCCAGGAAGATGGAGGTAGAGAAAGAACGTAGCCTGACCGGCGTTCGCAGCGTTATCGGTCTGATGATGCAGGAACGGGTTGCAGGTTCCCCGTGCTGTTCTCGCGCACGGCCACGGCGACACAGGCAACACTGGAATGGGCAAATTGAACCCTCCGCAACACTAGAGCGCGCTGCCATCGCACTGCGCCCCCCTACCAGCTGTGTGGCTTTCCGAGCAGATCCCAGCTTTCCTGACCACTCTAGAACCGTCGGACGCCTCTGGTCCGCAGGCCCGTCGAGCAGAGAGCGCGCGACAACGAACATGAAAACACTACATGGACCATAATCTTCGGGCATACAATCCTACTGTTACATGATTGATCCGCACGATAGAGACATCAAAACAGACTAGTAATCGTTCACTCTCCCGTCTCCTGCAACGTATGGAGTCCATTTCCTCGAGGACGCAGCTTTGAAGGCGCCCGACCCGTCTGAGAGTGATAAGAGCTAGACTTCGTTGATGACAGGGCGGCGGGCATCGTATGGGCGCGTCCCAACAATGGCGCCTTGGGTGACTGATTTTTCGTCATCACAAGCGTCTTCTCCTTGAGCACAGTCGATCGTGGAGTCTGGCAAACATCGGTAATCTCGTGCATGGATGCCCTCGGCGTGGGGGGCAATTTCGAGACAGTGTGCACAGGTGATGACGGTTTACTCGCTTCTCCGCCGTTCCCAGTGTGACGAGGGTGGGCGTCTGTCACCTTTCCAAAGTCAGGGTACTTGACAAGGCCAAGTGCACTCGATGCTTCGAAGAGCGCTTGCTCTGCTCGGCAACTGAGTTCGAACGCCTCACCTGTGTCAGATTACAGCATGAGAAGAGCAATACGCAGCGGACGAGCAGACGAAAATGACATACACCAGAGCTCAGTATGCGTGAGGTCACTTTCAAGAACCTTGCGGCAAAGAGGGACGAGGGATGCGCTGGCAAGGTAGTGGGCCGAGCGTTCTGCTACCGTCAACGTAGGGTTTTTGACCGCGTTTTCGTGCATGGCACATGCAACCTGTAGATGGCATCATCAGATTTATTCTCTCTACAATATCGTGGACCCACTTGGAGTATCTGCACGATCTGCAACACCATCAGCGAATGAAGCGCGACCAAACGTAAGATACGTGTACCAGTTTCTGTTCCGAATGCTCCATCTGAATCTTGAGATCGAGGAAATTGGCCAACTCATCGCAGGCCGCTGCAAATCTGTCTGCATCCGGTTGCGTGTACTGTGCCGCAAACGCGGCGTTGGCTTTATTCAAGGCTGCCGAAACCTGCTCTCGGACCGCCCACTGTTGCTGCAACTGGTTGAGAACCTCGTCCCAGTTATCCAAGTTGTGGCTTTGGTTTTGTTGCGCGTTAGGCATGTCAGGTTTGTGGGTCGGGATGAAGCTGATGTTGCTAGGCCACTCGAACAGCAGATCCATTTATACCTCTTGACCGGTGGACGGTCATTGTAGACAGTGGCAGGTCGGGAGAGGGCACGCGGACGGAGTACACGCTAGCAGAAAAGTGACATGAGGTGGAGCAGCAGAGGGAATCCAAGCGTCGACAAAGCCCTACGACTTTGACAAGGCTATGAAAGGCCTGATGGTGTCAGATCGAATGCGAGTCGCCTAACTAAGACCAGATGAACCATTTCCTACCATTCGCTGGGGTGTATTGGATTAGCTTGGATGGTGGAGAACAATGGACTACATGACGCGCGACACCGGGACAATGCAAACAATGACAAGGTCGTCGCCCATTGTGGAACCACATATCTCCATCGCCCACTCATTGACCCTTTGCCAAGTACGCCTCGTATTGCTTCGGGGTAAACGTTTTCTTCGACGAGCGTCCGTTAGATTCGAAGAGACGGCTGCGTGTGTATCTCACCTGTGAAAACGCATGCATTTGGGAGATCTGTGTCTTCAATACCTCGTTGACTAGGAGCAGGCAGGTCATCGGGATGCGCTCTAAACGGTGTCAACCTACTCAGTCTGTGTCTCGCGAGCGTCGTCTTCCCCTCGAACGCCTGTGATTTGGTTCCTCACTGGATGATCGACAGGGAGTATCTGATTAAATACCCACCTCGCTGACGATGAGGACCGAGTAGCTCTCGCCACATCCACTGGACTGGTCCTCGATCTGGAGACGAGAGATAGGAAACGCATCGCGGATGGCCTGTTCCAACTCTGCGAGTTGTATTGGCATGTCTTTCTGATTCAAGTTGGATCCTGATCAATCTGATAACCTGTAAGTCATTAGTCAGTAGCCCCCCTCTCTCGCCACCTTTCAACATGAGTCCACCGTACTACCCCGAAATCGCTAGCGCTGCGCTCACCTATCCCGCAATCGACAACCATGCCCACCCACTCCTCGCAGACAAGAACCGGAACGCATTTCCGTTGGAAGGTGTCGTCTCAGAAGCCTACGGCGACGCTCTCGTCCACGACGCTCGCTACACATTGGCCGGCTATCGTGCGATCGCGCAGTTGTCCAAGCTCTATGGCATGAAGGGGCGTGAACTCACTTGGGACGCTCTCAGGAGCAGGCGGGATGACATTGGCTATATCGACCTCTGCAACATGTGCTTCCAGCCCACCGGCATCCAGTGCATCTTGCTCGACGATGGTTTGGGTGGTGTCGCTGATCTCGCCGAGCCGTACCGGTGGCACGATCAGTTCACGATCAGTCCCTCCAAGAGAGTCGTGAGGATTGAAACCGAGGCAGAGGTAATGTTGCCGTTCGTGTGTAGATCTCCTACCCCTTGATTCACTCTGTCCCAAAGAACATTCTCCAAAGCTTGGTCGGTGACGTTTCCGCAGTGTCAACGTCCATTATTTCCGTAGTTGGTATTTTGGGAGCGTTGGTGGACAGGTTCAAAGCCTGTATCCTCGCTCATGCCCAAAACGATCATGTCGCCAGTTTCAAGTCCGTGGTCTGCTACAGGTATGTATATGATCCTCGTGACGTGATACTAGCATGCAAGAATCAATATCACGTCTCAGGACGGGACTCGATATAGCACCGTCAGAGACCCGGGAGGAAATCCAAAATGCCGTCATGTACTGGCTGCTCAGATATAAAACGACGCAGAGCCTCCGCCTGCAGCAAAAGGCACTCAACGACTATCTCGTTTGCCTTGCGTTGCAGATTGCGGGTCAATACCACAAGCCGGGTAGGTATCGCACGTCATCACCTCCATCTTAATAATACTAACGATGGTAATCCATGCTCAAAGTGCAGTTTCATACAGGTGAGCCCATGTCTACTAGGAAACAAAAAACTTCACTGTGAGCAGGACTTGGGGATAACGACATTCGACTGACCAAGTCTTCACCCGCATGTATGCAACCGATCATTGAGGCGTACCCCGACACATCCATTGTCCTCCTCCATTCGGGCTACCCGTTCATGCGCGAGGCTGGTTACTTGACGTCGGTGTACAAGAACGTGTATCTGGACTTTGGAGAGGCCTTCCCGCTCGTATCAGGCGACGGCCAGCGCGCAGTCATTCGACAGGTGTTGGAACTGGCGCCGACCAACAAAATTTTGTGGTCAAGTACGGTGGTGTGATTCATGTATTCCTGGAAACGCTCGCTCACACATGGTCCGCTATAGCTGACGGACACTGGTGGCCCGAGCACTACTATTTGGCAAGCATTCAAGCGCGCCAGACGCTCTGCGAGGTTCCCATTCTTTCGTAATTCCCTTAGCCCGCAGACCTGATTTATCACTCAGATTCTCTCTGACTCTGTACGCCGAGGAGAACTCGAGACACAGCAGGCGATCGAAATCATTCGAAATGCACTCTTCCACAACGCGAACAGAATATACGACCTGGGTCTTGAACCCAACACGAAGCTTTTGTAAATTGCGGCAGAGCCAGCTTCGGATATGTTCCAGTCGAGAGATTGTATCGTGAGGTAAAGTTATTAGTTATTTTATTGTGCGCAAGCCTGCTTTTCCCCTCTGGTCGCTGCCGATCATCGAATCGTCCGTCAAGTTGCATATTCTCATGAAGAATGGCCGTCTACCTTGCAACTGATGAGCACTCCAAGTCATCCACATTTCTTCATAAGATCCGGGCCAGCGTTCTGCGTAAAGTTGCCAACATCCGAAGATCGTCGGGAACACTCAGTTTGTCGTTGTGTAGTCCGAGGAGGATGGAATATGTTGCCTGTCTCTCTGCCGCAATTAAAACCTATATGCTCTCTCAAGACCGAGATTGGGACTGAGTTGGATTATATTCGAGTCGCTGGGGACCGTACTCGAGTACGCTGGCAGGTTCAGCAGGCACCTGAGACAATCCTTCACCGACGATGCAAGGTAGGAAAGGCCTGATTTGTTTCTTGGTTGCTATCATTGTGAGGGCAAACCAAAGGACTGAGATAGAAGCCGTTGGATAGCGTGGATCCAAACAGCGGCGGACACCACAGGATTATGGCCGCTGTTGTCGACGAGAAATTGCTGCGCCAAGCACTGCGATGAGTACCGTGCTCGTTAGATAGAGATAGTTAGTTCCATCTACGTCAGGTTGAAGCGTGCTTTTACATCCATTGGACTCCTCTCAGATAGAGTCCACGACGATTATGGCCAGTCTGGTACTGGCGACGAAATGGAAAGCCCAGAAGGCGCTTCAGCTCACTCGGTCGCGCATTAGCTCTAGGGAGGGGGGGTAGAGACGGAGTAGGATTGTATCCATTACCGCAGTACGCATTCGAAACCCTCCAAACTCTTCTCGGTGTTCTCACCACCGTCATCTAGACTAGACCCAGATATGTTAGTGTGTCAAAGGAAGACCTCGGGTGTTCTGACACCGTGAAGATCACGTCTCCATTGAGTCTACTCCGCATCACTGCGCCAACATTCTATCCGTACCTGGTATTCCGGCCACGCGTGCCGTTTTAATCAAGTAATCCGTCACCCCGACACTCTGGACGACCGACGAGGCGGGTACGACATAGGTGCGTTCCCCCTCTCCTACTCCCTGACGCTGTTGTAGCACAGTTAGATCTCATCATGTACCTCCGTCTTTGTAGGGTCTATAATGGCCATCAGTCGCTCAGCGCTCAGATGGCATACAACCTGTATGGATTGCCAAGAGTGTAGGCGGGACACGGTCGGGAAAGGGCTGCTTAATTTCGGTTCTGCCAACATCATGCGCAAGTCGTTCGGTGCAACAAGCTCGATGTGTGTCCTACTGCATAGCGACCAAGTTTGTTGTGGACGATGATGGTACTGTACTTTCCTTGATGGTATGCGAGAGGTATTTGGGTATGAAATGGATGTTGAAACTGCAGGATACTGCAGGATACTTGTAGTCACTAAGTATCCTCAGGTAACAAAAGGTATAAGCTTATGTAAGCGGTAGAGCGTAGGTAATCAACAGATTCCAACAATGGACAGGGAGTCTGGGAGGAAGCCGCTACGGTCACGGTGGTAGACCTGTACCGTTTTCTCGAGTCTCAGGTGGGTTACACCTTGCACTCGTGGATGACGGAGGCAACGGGCCAAGAAAGAGTCACCTGGGTATGGCAGAAGAAGGTTCGCGACTGACACAATTCCGCGACGTGAGTATTCATGGAGTGCACCAGCCTGCATCCATAATCCAAATCTTTCACGCCGTTGTGGGCAGCGTTTTGTTTTATTCTCTCGTTCGCTCACTTTTCCCGGAGATTGTCTTGTGCTCTATCGAGTCGCAATTTGTAGTACGTCGGGATCCAATGCTTTCCTCCTATCCTTTGCAATCGTATCTGACTGGACTAAGATATCAATGCTGACCATGCGATCAGAGGCCGTACTTATCTGGAATGATATTCCAACTGTGATGTTATTCCCTCTGAAAACGACTCGCTATCCGCACGAAGCGAGTGATGGGTGTTGGAGCACGAGAGCGAGCGGACGACACGGACTAGCACACGACGACTATCTATGACACAGGGGATCTATATATACCTAGGAATGGAATGTCACACTACGTATGATGACGAGCGACGATGCGGGTCATTCCGCTATGCGCCAACAATGGGCACATTCAGACCTTTGGCGGTCACTAGCACAAGCAAGGCCTCGAAGGAGATGAGACCATTTTTACTAACATTAAGTGTGGCGCGGCATTTTCCGGTCAAGGGCGATCCCACAGTATCCATCGATCGGGTTCATTATCTCAGCCATCAGTTGCTCCTGTTCGTCTTTCGGTTCTCTTAGCCACTTCTGCAATGACAGCTGCCTTTAAGGAATGAATAAACCAAAATGTTGAGCGCCTTCGAAGCCTCGTCTCGCGTGCGATCCAATGTTTCCGCACCTGCCCATGTATCCGCACCCGCCAATATTTCCCACTTTATGCAGCACGTTGACCCGGACCTTATGCAGAAATTTGTACAGTTTAGAATTCTCATCATTGGCAGGGCAAATGCTGGGAAGACAACCATTCTTCAGAGGATCTGCAACTTGACGGAGAAACCAGAGGTCTATGATGATCAAGGGGAGAATGTAAAGTTGACCAAGCTAGAATATGCTAATGTGTCATTGACATGTAATCAGATTGATTCTGCTGTTGAAAGGTCCAGAGAGGTAAGTATCTTGTTATATTAATATCATTAGTGTTTTTACAGCTGTTTTACCTGTTATAGCATGGACTGCATGATATTAGTTATGAGATAGTTTTTAAAAGCAATGTGAAATTTGTCTTTTATAACTCTGCTGGTTTTGAGGCAGGTTATAAGGATGAGTTTGATAAGGTAAAGAAGTTGATTACATAGTATATTATTATTGTTACAACTGTAATACTAGCACTTCAAACTTTTCATGTTGCTTACTACACTACTCATGTGACTGTGGGAATCACACTCCTGATATAGGATATACATTGATAACTCTAATCTATGGTTTGTTTTCTTTCTATGAATATATCTTATCTTTAGGATTTAAAGTCTAGATTTAGGAATAAATCTTTGATCCATCTCCTGATCTCATCTAATCTTAAGGATCACTGATTGAATCTGATTATGGCAGATCTTCAGATATATTTCCTTGGCCTTTTGGCCTTGGTTTCTTTTTTATATCTATTAACTGTTATAGTCCGCATTTTTCACTTTTTATCACATGATCTTATCTTATCTTGCCACGTGGTTATCTAATCCTTTATCTTATCTAGGCACATGACAGGTCACATGACAGGTCTAGACCCAGGGCATAGGGTTAGCCTCATACCTTCAGCCTATTCTTTATTTCCATTTTCTTCCATTTTAGAAGCATTGATTCATTTCAGCCATTGGCTATTCTCACAATTGCTTCTCTTCCTTTTGATGGTGCCTCAGGGTCTGTGGGAATGTTCCCATCAGGGTCTTGGTCTGTGCACCTTTCTGTACTGTATAAATACTGTAGCCATAGCATGTTTCAAGCCCCAGTCTTGAGCACTTGTATTATCTAGTATAGTGTTTATTCATATATTCTTTTGCTTACACTCTCACCAAATCAACACCAACACCATTAAGCACTTGATCAGGGTTATATCATCTATCTTATACAACATCCAAAATCCATTATAACATTAACTCTGATCTTTTATTTTATTTCTGTTCTCTTTTCTTCTATTCTCCCACACCCATATGGTCTTCTGCCATACCCCTTAGTTAGTATGCCCTATGCCCAGTTTTCTTTTATACACAAGTTCCCATACTAGTGTATATAGTCTACATGATCTGTATATATTGGATAGCAATATATAAGAGGGCATATAGGGTAGTCAAGACTCTCCAGTCTTGATTACTTTGCATAGCTTACAGTTTCTTAGATTTTCTACTTTCTTTATAGGGATTAGTTAGTCTATTTGAAATCATGTAGTTTATATTCAAGTCTTTCTTCAAGAATCTCCTTTATGATTGTCCTCTTATCTAGCCTTTTAGGGTTAGATTCTCTTTCTTAGTGTTTCTTCTTATCCTTGTCTAGGGTTAGCTAGCCTTAAAGGATCTGAGTCATAACAATCATAGCTATTTTCAAGAAATAGATTCATATTATATGATAAGTGAGCATGTTGATCTAAATATGGACAGGCTTAATATGAGCAGGCATTGTATTTCAATGGATCAGCATTATTGTAATATTAGTGTGGCAGAGAAAAAATTCTTTGATAAATATAATATCAGAAAAAGTAATGATTTCTTCTATATAATGTTTTGCAAGCTAATTAATTTGATACTAGTATTAATTGTGGTGGTTTTTACTAAATGGGATGCATTTGTGGCATAGTATCATATCCTATACCTCTGACCCAGTTCTGACCCCATTTCAACCTAGCTTGCAATTGATTCTTATATCTAGTAAGCTACTCTAGCTCTCTAACTTTCCTCCAGGTAACTCTGGCCTTCCATTACCATTCTAGTCTGCCCTAGCTACACATGTATATTTCCCATCTTTCAGCATTATATACTTTTCTGGGCCTCTGCTCCCACTCTGCCCCATTTCATTTTCAGTTCTATTTCAGTTCCAGTTAAGTACTACCTTAGTTCAATTTTGTTATCTTTAAACCATTCTTAATACACAGCTGCTGATGCATTGACCTAAACTAACACCTAGCCTTGATATGTGCTTCCTAATTTTGGATAGTGACTTTGAACTAGAGTCACAATAACTAGGCAAGAGTAATAGAAAAGTAAGAGCCAAGAAACTTATAGAACTAGAAGATTCAAGTATGCAAGACTGAGAAAATCCAGGCTTGAGCAGACCTCCTTTTTATATTGCTACAATATGTGCACAGACCATGTAAATGGTGCTGGCCCTAAATAGTGTACAGTAATCAGGCCAATGGCAAAAAAAAAGTGGGGACCTAGAAATACATCAGGCAATCATGAGTTATGACAGCAAAGTCTAGATTACTCTAGTCTTGTGACATGTGAAGAAGTGACATGTGAAAGGCTGAAAAGGTGAAGGTGTGACAATGTGAAGATTTACAGTGGTGAAAAGAAAATGTCAAAGATAAAAATGAAAAAGTGCATTATAACAATTCTGGTATAACTCCATCACCATTCCTGCTCTTAGTTACTGATACCATCATTGTTACTATTCCTGTTCTGTTCCTGTTCCTTGCTTTCCCTCATTTTATCCTGTTACCCTTTAGTTTCAGTCTAATATAATTGGATATTGTCTTTTCTAACATCTCCATTCATTTCTTAGATATTTAGACATCTGCTTTACTTCTGAGTTTGCACCTGTCTTACTTCACTACACTCCTAGATAGTTCTGCCTCTCTGAGATATAAGTACTGTAGTTTTGTATCTTGTACCTTAGTATGAATATTGACAAAAATACCCTCTTGTCTTTGTTTTCACTTGATCAAGCCTTTGGGCTCACTCTGACCCTCCAGGTTACTCCAGAGAACCTCCAGGGCCAAGCAATATTCTTGAAGGAGTTATAAGGTCCCATTCCCATGACTAGGCTTGACTCTTCTTATCCTGCCTGTTCCTCCTATTGAGCATAGAGACAGTCTTTTTACCCACCACTAACATCTATGTAAATTAAGACACCAGAAAGTGCAGGGGCACACCACATAAGGTGAAGCCAAGTTCTGTTTAATTAATGAAATCCTTCCTAGATTCCTCCAGAGTCCTCTAAAGCCCTCCAGAATTATAATCTTTCCTCAGTGTCAAGAGTTTTACTCAGGAAGAAACTGGTTTTAACAGTATATCCATACTTGGATGGGTTTTAAAAGTATATTCATACTGGTATAAGTTTTAACACACAGGCATTTTAGTTTGCAAATCTAAATTTATTTTAGAAGAATAACTTGCAAAGCAAAAAAGATATGCTACAGAGGTTTTTGTTCAGAGAAATATATGGGAAGATCTATGTAATATGAGATATTTTTTAAGCACATTTGTTAAACTGAAAGGTCTGTATATATACAGTGGCTCAAAAAACTATTTTAATATTTGCATGTGTTATAACTCTTGATAACCGGTGATCGTTCTAAACCCTAATCTGGGGCTTGCTTGCATGGATAGCGGCCACAGGAATCGATATAGGAAAGATGATTGGATAGAAGCGAGTACTAGTGAAGACACTTGCAGTGAAGATACAAATGCTCAAGACTGGGGAGCCTTGAGACGAC
>JBBPKN010001656.1:0-13562 GCA_038089275.1 Pulveroboletus cf. rosaemariae | reverse complement strand
CCTGGCCCATTCATTCCAACATCACTGACAATCATTTCCTAACAGTTGCCAGCCCTATCCCACACATTATGAGTCCTTTTTAAGTCTAACACATGTTCTATCCCTGTATTCAATGCAATATAAGTCCCCTTATGCACTTCCATCTCTTCTGTCACCTGAGTCACACCTCCTGCTCCCTTAGCATCTGCTGTCACCCCTGGTCCTTCAGCCATGCCAAAAGATATGTGTTATGAAGTGACACTCCAGCACCAGAACCAGTCATGTGACATCACATAATCATGCACAAGACACCCCATTTTAAGCTTAATCCTAGTCTGTGGTCTAGTTTTCTTAAGAGTATTTATTATTCTATTTCCTAGCAGTGGTCATGTGACCATAAGTCACCTGACATGGATCTTCCCAGGATCTTCCCTAGAACTGCCCTCCATCTTATCTCCATGAATCTCATTTGATCTAGATCTGGATCTGAATCTGGACCCTAGATGCATTTGTGGTAGATTTACAGATTGGATCTTATCTGTGGCAGAGATCTCTGTCCTCATGGTGCAAGCACCCCTGACCCTGCATTCATTTCATAGATACTTCTCTTCCATTCTCCCATATCTGCATGGCCTCTTGCCATACTCTTCATTTTCAATCCATGCTTCCATTCTTACTTATCTATTAGGGTTCAGGGCATTCCCTGATTAGGTAGCACATGTACTTAGTCAGCATGGTCTGTGCTCCGGATCCCATAATATATAAGGCAAGGGTAGGCAAGCTGGGATTTCCCAGTCTTGCTCACTTGAGCTTTGATTTAGTCTTACCTCTGAGAAATCACCCTTTTTACAGAAAAGCCATAAGGCAACACCTCTACAGCTTTCACAAGTGATCCAATAACCTTAGGGTTAGCTTGGCTCCTTCACATTCCTTTGCCTAGTTAGGGGCCACTAGTACAAAAGCCCTAGAACAGAAGATCAGAAGACATTCACCAAGGTTAGGTTAGAATTTAGTCAGTTTAGCACATCTGCTTGTGCTTCAATATGTGTAGAGCTGGAAACACTGAGAATTATGTTGACCACAAATGGAAAGTTTAATCTATTGCTCCCACTAATACCCAGCCCCTTACAAGTCTATATATGAGCTGCAAGAAAAGTTGAACAGTTTTCTGGTACACTGTTTTATCAGGCTTGCCCCACCTCTCACTGCCATATGAGTTGTTTCTCTCCATCCCTCTTCCTACCCCTTTCCTTCCTCTTCCTGCTCTGCTATCACCTCTCTTTGCAATCTGCCACTAATCTTTTTCATCCATGTCTGTGTTATGTATTGTGTCAGAACAACACAATGCTAGAACAAGAGTGGATAATGTGAATATAAGGGAAGACTGGAGTATAATGAAGGGATTACCAAATCACAAGTATGAGCAATGAAAGGATAAGTGGTCTATAAGCAAAGCAAGTTTTCCTTTTTTTCTGTTCTGTTTCTGTTTCTTTTCCTTTAACTCTTCTTTTCTCCTTATTGATCTATGATCCAACATCTTTTCTTTGTCTTTCTGAGCCAGTTTTTTCATTTCAAGTTCATATCTCACCTGGCTTTGGTTTTTCTTTGCCAGTGCTTTCTTGGGTTTATTCAGAGAACTTACTCTAAAACAGGGGTAGTGTTATGAATCAACACTATTTAGCTATGGACCATCTTTTACTTTTATCCTATACTAGATTCTCTTTCTATTTAGCTTCGCTTTTAGCCCCTTTCTTATGCTCTATGTCCTTATTTAGCTAGTTTATGTATGTCTCATGGCATGATTAGCTAATAGTATATAAGGGCAAAGGCCTAAACTGGATTTTCCAGTTTAAAGCACTTGTTCAATGGTTGCTCTTTTTCTGTGTTGGCACTCCTCAAGGCTGCCTTTCTCTTTTGGGGTTTGAGTCCCTAATAGTTATTGTTCTACTAAAAGATTACCTTCTCTTTAGAAATTCCACTTTTCTCCAGGCTAGGCAATATGTGGTCCTTCAAAATGAATACATACTAATCAGTATCCATTCTTCCCTTAATCTCTGCAAGATACCCTACTTTATTCCATCCCATATATCTCCATATTATGATATTTTCACCTTTATGCCTGACTGTTTCCTGTATCTTTCTCTAAATTAACCCCTTTTCCTTCTTTTTCCAGATCCACTGCCTTTTATCTGATTCAAACCTGTTGATTTTAGTCTTATTTGATCAAACTACTCTTTTCAATTCTCCACAGTCCACTTTTTGTACTTTAGAGCAAAGACCAATCTTCTTTGCCTATGTCTTGCATTAAGCAAGGGCTTTTTCTTCTTTATCATAGCCCTGAATGAATATTTCTTAAGAATATTTCTGATAGTTTAAGAGATAACTGGATGGGAAATAATAATGTTAATATTGTTGATAGCCTGGACAGCATTGGCAGCCCTGCCAGTTCTGATTTATGAGCAAATAGAATGTTGATTTGTAAAGGAAAGTTTGGAGAGATAATCAGAAGAGAGCATTTGGCAATTGGAAAGTAATGGAACTAAGAACTAGATATATGTCAGTGAATGATACTGTAGCATATAGTGAGCTTATGCATATCTCAGTCAGAATAAAGAAATAACTGAGAATGAAGTGGAAAATGAGATATAACATTAAGGAAAAGCAGAGCTATCATATACTAATATGTTGGATAGATAACAAGGAATTAATGCTGTTATAATGAAATAAAGAGCTATAATCTATCAAGATTATACCATAATCAACAAAAAGAATATCATGAAGAGTTCTGATAATAGTAGACTTGCCAAGACCAGTTTGCTGGGCAATAGTGTTATAATTTTATCACTTTTTTCATATATTCTTAACCCTTCTTTGACTCTTTATATGTCATGTCACATGACCATTTCACATCTTCACATTTTCACTACTTCACACTTTCACATTTCACAAGTCTAGACTGGTCTAGACTATAAGGTCATATCTCATATTTACTGCATGTTACTACTAGAATTCTCAATCCTTTAATGCTATTGGTTAGCTAACTGTACACTAGTTTAGAACCAGTCCATCTTATATGATCTGTGCACATTACTATAGCATATGCTTCAAGATAAGTAGAAGGCAACAAACTAAGTGTTGTGCCTTGGTAGTACCAGCTACACTCCCAGAAATATGCCAAAGTCAGACACTGATGACTCTCTGAATAAGTGCCAGGACACAAACAGTGGATTTTCAGTACATAGGTACAAAAATAGTGAAAATGCAAGAACTGTAAGGTAATTGCAAGATAGAAGTAGTGTAAGAAAAAAGAAGATAAGAAGTATGCTACTTTATAGTACAGTGAATAGAGTTCAAGCAGAGAGTAACTAAGTAATCATGCTGATAAGTGATGAATAAAATATTCATGTGAAAACAGATAAAAAGAAATGGAATAATTAAAAGTCAGCTGATTAGAGATAAAAGGCCCAGGCAAAGGGCATAACAAAAGAGTGGAATCTATAGTGAAAGAGATAAACAAGAAAGCATCTGAGGTATAAGAAAAGCAGAAGCTAAGAGAAAAAGTAAAGGAAAAGAAGAAAGAAAAGAGAAATTATAACAGCATATATAAAGGAGAGATGCTAGGCTGGAGTCTCTTCAGTCTTGTACACTTGAGTTCTCCCTTGCTTTTACAAGTCCAAGTCTCCTTTTCATTATCCTTGTCTAATTTGTTGGCTCTAAGTTCAAAGCCTTTATTTAAAGAACAGATAAGAAAATAAAGCACCCTTAGTGAAATGCAGCTGCTAATGCATTGACCTAAACTAACACCTAGCCTTGGTGTGTGCTTCCTAATCCTGAGTAGTGACTTTGAACTAGAGTTACAATAACTAGGCAAGAATAATGAAGAAGTAAAAGCCAAGGGACTTGTAAAACTGAAAGGTTCAAGTACACAAGACTGGGAAAATCCAGACTTAAGCAGACCTCCTTTTATATTGCTACAGTACATGCACAGACCATGTAAATGGTGCTGGCCCTAAATAAAGTACAGTAAGCAGATCAATGGCAAAAGAAGAGTGGGGACCTTAAAAATACAGCAGGTAATCATGAGTCATGACAGCAGAGTCTAGATTGCTCTAGACTTGTGACATGTGAAGAGGTGAAATGTGAAAAGGTGAAGGTGTGACAATGTGAAAGATGTGAAGCTGTGAAATAGTCATGTGATGTGACAATGTAAAGAGCTACAGTGGTGAGAAGAAAATGCCAAAGAAGGAAAAAAATAAAAAAATGCATTATAACACTACCCCATCTTTAGATCTTGGATTCCAGATGAGACAGGGTGAGTGGAACAGAGTCAGTTAAGTTTTCATAAGCAAAGAAGTGAGATTGAAAGTCCTTGAGTGAAAGTCCATGCAATTTGCAAGAAGCCAATGGGTTGCAAAGATGAAAAGATGAAACAGCCTGAGGTGAATTCTTTAGATGTTCCTCAGGCTCCCAAGTATGATCAGATGCATCATATCTCTTCCAATAAACCAAATATTCCAACTTTCCTTTTTTCAATTGAGAATCCACCACATATTCCACTTCCCATTCTTTATGTCCTTCTTCTGTGGTTTTAATAGAATCTGGATGAATGAGAGGTTGTTGTGGAAGTGGATCATGATAGGGTTTTACTCAAGAGAATATTAATAACAGGATAAATGTGAATATTCACAGGGAGTTGAAATTTGACAGCATTTGGTAATATATCCAGAATTGTATATGGATCAATCTATTTCTGGGAAAGTTTTCAAGAGGGGTAAGGAAGAGATAGATGTTCTGTTGATAACCAGACTTTTTGACCAATCTGATATTTGGAAGCTTCAGATCTTTTCTAATCTGCTACTTGAATTATCTTGTCCTTAGCTTTTTCTAAAGATTCTTGAATCTATTCATGAGTCTTTTGTAATTCTTTTGCAAAGCTATGTGACATCTTTTCTGCTTCAAAGCCCAATTGCAGAGTGAACTTTTTGGTAATGGCAAAGGGAGTAGATTGTGTAGCTGTGAATAGGGAATTGTTGTGGGAAAACTCTGCAATCTTTATCCATTCAACCCAGGATTCTTGCTTCTTTGCTATAAAGGTACACAATTATTGTTTTAACTTGCAGTTTATCCTTTTAGTTTGATCATCTGTTTGTGGATGAAAAGAAGTGGAAAGTCTTTGATGAATGCCAAGGGAGTGGCATAACTCTTGTGTAAATGCAGATGAAAACTGCGGTCCCCAATCTGAAACAATAGAAGAAGGAAGTCCATGTTGACACCATATGTGATTTCTAAATAGTGTAGCCAAATCTGATGAAGAAGTAGTTGTGAAACATGGAATGAAAACTACTTCCCTTGAAAATCTATAAACTACCACTAGGATAGCATCAAAGCCTTTGGACTTTGGAAGCCCAGTGATGAAATCAGTAGAAATGTCTGTCCATGATTTAGAGGGAATAGGTAATGGTAAAAGTTTGCCTGCAGGTGCTTTTTGTGAACCCTTTGTGAGGGTGCACATTCAACAGATCTTGATATAATTTATAGTGTCCTGTGCCTGATTTGACCAATAAAAGAAATGTTTTAATAAATGTAAAGTTCTTCTTTGTCCTCCATGCCCTGCAATAGGAGAATTATGACATAGCTTTAATGCTTCCATTTGTAATTCTTTTGGAATGAATATAGTATTTGTTTCTTGATGCATTAAATATCCTTCATCTGCATTATAACACAAGCCAGGCAGGTCATCTGCCAACAAAGGCCCAGTAGCTACAATAATGTTCAAAAGAAAAGTGTTCATGAGAGACAGATCATGGGATGGAAGGAAGGGGAAAAATCCAGGGGAAAAGACCACAACTTGTTTATTGGGCTCATCCAAGAGTTCATGATTAAACCATTGAGAGAGAGCATTTGCACAGCCATTAGAAGTACCCAGTTTATAGACAATGGTGAACCTATATTCTATAAGAAGTTCCACCCATCAAGCCTGCTGAGAAGACAGATCCTGTGACCATTGCTAGTGTTTCAAGGCTTGATGATCTGTCCAGATCAAAAGTAGTCTGATCAATGAGCAAATGGCACCACTCTTTTAGGGCATAAATAACTGCCAATAATTTCTTGTCATAAATGGGGTAATTCTTTTCAGCAGGGGCCAGGGAATGGGATAAATAGGTGGCTGGTCTCCATTGTCCATCAACTAAATAGAAAAGGACAGCCCTGGTGGCAATATCTAATGCATTTGTTTCCACTCAAATAGGTTTTGAGAAATCTGGATAAACCAAAAAGAAAGCTGTGCTCATAATATTTTTTAGTGTTACAAAGGACTTTTGTTGAGGCACATCCCAGGAGAACATCTTATCCTTTCATGTGAGATCATTAAGAGGTCAAGCAATTTCTGCAAAGCCTTGTGTTATGGTGTCGATCTCTGAATGACCCATTCTAACCCTAAATGGTCTGCCTTGAGAGGATGCATCAGTTTTGTTGTCAGATTCAGTTGGAATAGAATGAAGAGTGATGTGATGGGCTTAGAGTAGCAAGGCCTGAGGAGCCATAGCACAAGTTAGGAGATAATGCCTATATTGAGTGGCACTAGATGATATATAAGAGAAGCTAACAAGGCTAACAAGTGGTTAAGGCTGGGGAGCCAAAATCAAGAAACTACTTGACTATTTATACTAGGTCCAGATGTGCACAGACCACCTCCAGGGTTAAGGGAACAACTAAATAAGAAAGTAGGGCATAGGGCATGCTTACTGAGAATATGACCAATGGGCCATGTGATATAGGTGTGTAGAATGGAGAGGCTATGTAGAATGGAAGGAAAGGATCTAGGGTAAGCAGAGATTAAACCATACCCTCAGCCATAAGGCTGAGGAGATCCCATCTGGATCTCTGCCACAGATCAGATCCATCAATCTAGATCAGATGTCATCTAGATCCAATTGGAAGATACCTTTATCTGAGATGCTAGATCCAACCCTATAAGCTGTGCTCAAACCCAAGGAAAAACTCTGAATAACAACTTAACCATATCCTAGGGTTTATCCTTGTTTGGCAATAAAGTCTCATGGTCACATGCTTGTCATGTGACTCTTCTGCTAGTAAATGTTACATTCATAACACCTTGAATAAAATAGCAATAATAGTTAGCTAGATCCAGAAAAGCTTGAACATGTTTGAGAGTGCAGGGCTGAGGCCAATTCTGAATAGCCTGGACCTTGTTCATCTGCATCTTGACCCCATCTTTAGAGATGACCATTTCCAAATAGTCTACTTTTTCTTGCATAAAGTGACACTTTGAGGGTTTTAAAAACAGATCATTATCTTGAAGTCATTGAAGAACTTGAGTGACTAATTGAGCATGTTCATGTCTAGACTTGTTTTTGGTAAAAATAATAATATCATCAATATATACCATCACAAATCCCCAAAGATCATGAAAAATGACATTGACCATTGTTTAAAAAGTGCCAGGACTGTTGCATATTCCAAAATACATTACCAGGGGTTCATATGCTCCTATAGGCATGGTGAAAGCCCCATTCCATTTATCACCATGTCATAATCTGATATTGTTGTACTCCCATCTGAGATCTAGAGTCATAAATAAATCTGACCCCTTTAACCAATTGATGAGAGTAGAAATAAGTGGGAGTGAATAAGAATTCTTGATTGTCCACTCATTCAGATACCTGTAATCAATGACCATTCTTTTTCCTCCATCTTTCTTATCAATGAAGAAAACAGGTGATGTTTGAGGTGATTTAGAGAGTCTAATATACCCTTTTGCCATTTCTTTGTTGATGAATTCCCTAACCTCTGTCATTTCAGTATTGGATAATGGAATAATTCTGCCTTTTTTCAGTACAAATCCTTCTTTTAGATCAACTGCATGATCCCATGGTTTCCTGGTTGGCATTCTTTCTGATTTCTTCTGGGAAAAAGTGTTTAGAAATTTATGAAATTCCTTAGGTATCTAATCTGCCAAATCTGGTTTCTTTGATATAACTTGTTACAATTTCATAGTTCTTTGAATTAGAATTGTTTTTTGTTTCCAATCTATAATAGGGTTATTCTTTTCAAACCAGTCATACTCAATAATCAGATCCATTTTTCCTAAGGTAGATACCAAGGCTGGAATTACTTTCTCTTGACATTGCCCTTTTGCATTTGTAAAACTTATTTGTAAAAGAACCTTACTTTGAATTATTCCTCCTAATCCTTTAGTTCCATCTGCATTGTATACCTCGACTTTTTGTTCCAAAGGTATTTCAGTTAATTTATGTTTTTTAATAAAATTGAAATCCACAAAGGTTACCACTGCTTCTGAATCTAGAAGAGCATATACTGTTCCACATTGGTTCCATTGTTTGTTTCTTATTTCTTTTACCTGTGTTTCTAATAAGAACTCATCATGGTTTGTTAGTATTTCAAGGTTTTTATAAATATCTGTTAATAATAAGCTTTATATAATAACTGAATTGATACCTTTTTCTTTTATTTTTTCTGAGAAATTAAGTACTGGTGTATTGCCCCCAGCCAAGCTCATTTGAGATTCCTCAAAGGCATTTAAAAAAACTGTATTCTGTGTCATGTTACAAGTGTTAAATAAAAAAGCTCCAGAAGAAAAAGAAAAAGAGAAAAAACTTCAATCACCTTGATTAATTGAAGTCTGATTTATTTTAAATGCTTTTGCTCAGTCTGGAACTTGTCCAGCCAGTACACCTGAGCAGCTTCTTCACACATACTAGTTTTGGGGATTTCTTCTATTCCTGATACTTGTCCTTTTTGTTTTGCAGCTTCTGTTGCCAATATCCTTATGTCCACCATTGAGGCCTTGTATACATTAGGCTGGCCCTGTATTTGTTTGAAATCACCAAAGATTACTACCTGCCTTTGGGATGTGGCCCTATTATCTGCCGGGGCACTGGCCTGTGTTCTGTGGGGATTAAAGTTTGGGAAAGGAGTAAAAGGGAGATTGGAATGGCAGTCCTTGGCCAAATGCCCCTACTTGTGGCATTTAAAGCATTCCTTCCCTAAGCTCATTGCATCTACCTCCATAGGGGCTCCCCTGCCTGGCTGAGTTTCTTGTGCTGTAAAGTGCACTAGAGGTTGCCATTAAGACCTTGGACAATATTGATTGAAGGGAGTGAATGAAGAAAAAGGGGAAGGATGAGAAGGTGGACCTCTGGGGTTCACATATTTAGATGCTGGAGCAGAACACTCAACAGCCATCCTTTCATATGCTTGACTCAAGACCTGGAACTGATTCATTAGTTTCTTTGGGGTTTCTTCCAAACCTTGGAGCATTGCTTGTTGGTAGATCCTATACTGGACCTGTTCCCTGAGCAGCTTCATTGCATGCTCATCCGATATCTCTGCATCCTTTCTCAACACTGTAAACTCCTGCAGATAATCATCTATTTTTCCAGAGTGCCTTAATTCTTTCAACCTTTTGAGGGCTTTGTGGGTTAACTTGTCAATGTGGAAGTAACCCTTGATATCTGTGAAGAGCTTGTCCCTTGAGGGCCAAAGCCCTTGATCTAAGCAGCCTTCTAACATTAGCTATGCATAACCTTCTGCTTTACCCTCCATTCTTGAAAGGAAAGCTGATATCCTTATTTGATTGTCCTTTCATTCAATGGAAGACTCCCAAACCCTCATCTTCACCCACCACAACCTCCACTTCTTCCTATCTCCATTCCACATCTCCAGATCAGCCACTTTCCTTTCATATCCTTTTACCTCTTTTAATAGTTCTGCTACCCTTTCTTCTTCCATCCTAGGCCTGGAATGAAATGATGGATCCAGCTGGAAGAGACTGCCTGACCACCCTCTGTTGCTTAATTTCTGTGGGTTCTGAGTTAAAGATTTGGGAAACTAATGGATGTTACAGTCATGGTATTAGACTGTGGACAAGAAGCAATAATCCCTAACCCAGTGTCTTCTTGAGGTTGTGCTGGTGTCAATGTCAGTGTTGATAGAAAGAATAGATGTGAATGGATAAATACCTGCCACTAGAGGTGAAACAGGACTTAGAAAGGGAAGAATCTCTGGGTAGCTAGGCCAAAGAAGCTGGGTCCAAACACAAGCTAGTATTGGTGCCTAGATAGCTACACAAGTAAGACAAGTGCTCAAAGCTGGGGAGCTAAGAGCTATATGGGCAGTCTACTTATACTATCTAGAGTGGCACACAGATCACCAAGCCTGGCTGGGATAAATACTAAAAAGGTAACTGGGCATAGGGTGAGGGTAAAGGGTATGACTAAGTGGCCATGCATATCAAGGGTCTGAATGGAAGAGAAGTAATGGAATGAAATGGAAAACTGCAGGGTCAACAGATATTAAGACAGCATCTTAGCCTTGAGGCCAAAAAGATCTTATCTGAATCTTTGCCACAGATCAGATCCATCAATCTAGATTCAGATCTAAGATCCAAGATCAGATGTCATCTAGATCCAATCAGAAGATACCATCATCTGAAATTGCTGCTAATCCTGTGCTAACCCTTTAGTTGAGGTATACTCTGAATAGAACTAACCATAGTCTAGGGTTTGGCTCAATTTGACATAGGAGTCTCATGGTCATGTGCTTGTCATGTGACTCTTGTGCATCCAAATTGTTTGTTCATAACACTATCCCCTCTTCAGGGCAAAACTCCAGATTGCCTGAAATGCAAAATGAGCTCTTGACTAGATATAAACACCAACCCATCATCGGTTCTGGCTTTGTCCTGTGTAAATAACTCTGAAACTCTGATAGAAAGAAAGAAAAGAGAAAAGGAAAATGCATAGCTTTGAATGAAAAATTGTCATGAAAATTATTTCTTGGAATTGACTCAGTTCCTTTGTCATAATTTCTTGTTGTTCTGACTATGTCTCCACTCCTATTATCTCCTCTTCAGGTGAGGCATCCTGACAAACACCAAAAGGACTGAAAGAGTGAGGAGAGACAATAAACCTATCAGAAAAAAAATTCCTCTGATTTTTAATGAAATCACCAAATCTTTTCCTTGAAACAATCTTGCAAACTCTAAAAACTAAACCCAATCATCACTGAAAGAATAAAGAAAGGCAATACAATCAGGACACTAGAAAGCATCCTGAAGAAGAGAACCCTTATGCTGCTTGCATCACAATTTGAGAATTGAATTGAGCATCATTCAGTCTGCCTTGTTAACATGATGCTTCAACTCTGCAACTTTCTCTGTGAATGAGAGCTGTGAGGGTATGGGAGGTGGGCTGTCTAAAAGGGGAATCTCTGAAGGATCTACCAGCAAAACTGTTGATGATTCAACAGGAGAGTCTGGCAGTGGAACTCTACTTGGATCCAAAGAATACTTGATCCCCTCTTTAGGGAGAGCAACTCTATCAACTTGTGATATCTCTGAAACTAGACCAGCTTCATTGTCTTCAGAAAATGACTCAGCTAATCTTTGTCATTCTGCTTGTTAAATTTGCAATATCTTAAACTATAAATTGAGAATTTGTTCTTCATCAGATTCTTCCTTTATTATTGGAGAAAGATTGGCAATAATTGCTTCTTCTTCCTTCTGAATTTCTCTAAATCATTCTTGCCAATCTTGATTTTCTATTGCCTGTTCCATTGCTGGTCCAAGATCTTGATCATGTCATATCCTGGACCTTTGACCCAAATTCCAACCCTATTCTAACCCAGCTTACAATTGGTCTTTGCACTTAGTAAGCTACTCTAGCCCTCTGACTTCCCTCCAGGCAACTCCAGCCCTTCATCACCATTCTAGTCTTCCCTAGCTACACATATACACTTCCTGCCCCTTAGTATTATATGCTTCCCTGGGCTTCCACTCCCATTTTACCCCATTCCACTTCTAGTCTATCTCAGCTCCAGTTAAGTACTACCCTAGTCATCTCCAGACCATCCCAGTATAACTCCATTACCGTTTCCAGTCTCAGTTACCATTACCATCATTGTTACTATTTCTGTTCCATTCCTATTCCTTGCTTTCCCCTGTTTCATCCTGTTACCCTTCAATTTTAGTCTGACATGATTGGATATTGTCTTCCCTGACATCTCCATTCATTTTCTAGATATCTAGACATCTGCTTTGCTTCTGAGTTTGCACTTGTCTTACTTCATTACACTCCTAGATAGTTCTGCCTTGCTGAGGTATAAGTACTGTAGTTTTGTATCTTGTATCTTAGTATGAATATTGACAAAAACAACAGAAATACCCTCTGGTCATTGTTCTCACTCTGCTCAAGCCCTTGGGCTCACTCTGATCCTCTGGGTTACTCTGAAGTACCTTCAAGGCCAAGCAATATCCTTGAAGAAGTCACAAGATCTCACCCCCATGACTAGGCTTGACTCTTCTTGTCCTGCCTGTCCCTCCTGTTGAGCATAGAGACAGCCTTCTTACCCACCTCCAATATCTATGTAAATCAGGACACCAGAAAGTGCAAGAGTGCACCACATAAGGTAAAGCTGAGTCCCATTCAACCATTGAAACCCTTTCTAGATTCCCCTGGAGCCCTCCAAAGCCCTCTGGAGTTCTGACCTTTCTTCAGCATCAAGGGTTTCATTTAAAAAGAAACTGGTTAAAAGTATACTTGTCTTGGTATAGGTTTTAACAGTCTCTTTTTAGTGGAATGAAAGTTTTAACAGATCACAAGAACTCCTTGGTGAAGTATTTTCCTTCTCTAAAGGAGTAGACCATCCTTGATCATGGTGAACCTTCTTGAGATATTCTTGCATCTCTTGAGTTTTCTTTTCAATCTGATCTTTGTCTTCTTCAAAGAATGGATTGTGCTCCAAGAACTCTAATGTAGGCAATTTTAGGGATGGAACCACCTTGTCTTTATCTTCCTCTGTAATTGTTTCTAACATAGATGGATCACAGGGAGGAGTAAAGTGAATCCAATGAACCTTGGGAGGAGATGGTGAACAGTTTAATGACATGTCTAGGTTCTGAGTAGTTTTAGAACATTCTGGTTTGTTTTCTGAATATTCCTCTTGAACCCAAAGACTAAGAGCCTTGGTGATCTGTAAATCCCATTCAAATTGACCACCAATTTCATCATGATCAGTTGTTAAAACTTTTTATCCCACTAAAAAGGAGACTTTTAAAACCTATACTAAAATAAGTATACTTTTTAACCAGTTCCTTTTTAAATGAAACCCTTGACACTAAAGGAAGGTCAGAACTCCGGGGGACTCTGGAGAGCTCTGGGGGAATCTAGGAAGGGTTTCAATGGTCAAACAGGACTTGGCTTCACCTTATGTGGTGCACCCTTGCACTTCTCTGTTGTTCTGATTTACATAGATGTTGGGGTGGGTAATAAGGCTGTCTTTATGCTCAACAAGAGGGACAGGCAGGACAAGGAGAGTCAAGCCTAGTCATGGGGGTGAGGCTTTATGACTCCTTCAAGGATATTGCATAGCCTTGGAGGATCAAAGTGAGTCCAAGGGCTCAAGCAGAGTGAGAATGACAACAAGAGAGTTTTCTGGTGTTTTTGTTGATATTCATACTGAGGTACAAGATACAGAACTACAGTACTTATACCTCAGAGAGGCAGAACTATCTAGAAGTGTAATGAAATGAGACAGGTGCAAAC
>JBBPKN010001655.1:0-13579 GCA_038089275.1 Pulveroboletus cf. rosaemariae | reverse complement strand
TTCATCCAGTCTTTCATGTTTCTCAACTTGAATTCTCTGTCCTCAACATGATCCCAGATCATGTGCAACCATCTCCACCTCCAGTCAAGATTGATGGTGAACCAGAGTTTGAAATTTCCGAAATCCTAGACTCAAAGATAGATTGTAGGTGAAGGAACTGCAAATTACTATATTTGGTTAAGTGGTTAGGTTATGAGGATACTGATGAGAAGACCTCATGGTTTCTTGCCACTAAATTAGGGCATGCTTCAGAGATCATTGAGGAGTTTCATCTCCATTACCCAGACAAACCCAGGCCATCTTATAATTAACCAACTGTAGTGAATCTAGTGATTTAATCACAAGATCCTCTACCTATTCTAAGATTATCTTTTCAATCTCCTTGTCTACCACAGAAATTTCACCAATCTTCACACACAGTTCCAACAGCTCCACTGCCACCTTGTCCTTGCTCTCCAAACTCCCAGCTTCTTCAGTCTCCTCCACCTGTGCTATTCCCAATGCATTAACCAGCTGCTTCAGCAGCCAGTTCTTGCATTTGGCCTCTTGCCATACCTTCCAGCCCACCTTCCTTATTGACACCCCCATCAGGTGACAGCTCTCAGCCACCTGCTGAAGACCCTCCTCTGTCTCCTCTGAGTCTGCCCTGCTATTGGATACCCCCTCCTCTCCCACCTTCCATCTCTGCTTCCTCTCTGGCTTCTCCTGGCTGGGGTGTATGCACCTCACCTTTGCCTCTATACAGGCAAGGCATGATGTCAACTTGCCCAGGCCCACCTGGCACCCCAGTTTCCAGTCATTGCACCTCTGGCACCCTGGTCCCTTTTCTGCTCTTCTCTTGCCATTGCCATTACTCGACCTCACCTCCTGGGCTTGGCAAAGCTCCTCCACCTAAGCCAGTGTTAGAGTGCTAGGTCCAGACCCCATTTCCAATACTCATCCATTTCTGGACTGCTGCCACTGCTTTCTGAGCCTCCTCTGCTTTCTTCCAAGCCTCCTCCTCTCTTCTCACTTTTCCCTGCTGCTTCTGCTCAGTGTACTTTATGTCACCAAGCTCCTCTTTGTCTTTGACATGCTCCTCCAGGTGCTCATCAGACCAGGTGTGAATATCAGTGAAGGAAGACATGATGAGGGATACTAGGGTGGAAGTCTCTGGGGTGGTATTTGCTTTTATGGTTTTCTGGCCAGCTAAACCCCAATGCCTGCTCTGCTCACTTATTCATCAAGAGCATGTGCTTCACAGCCTTCAGGGATTCAGGCCTTAAGAGGGGAATACTGTCATATCCTGTGCCAATGGATTAACTCCACTATGTCTCCAATGCAACTCCAGTTGCTTCTATACTTTAAGCTGCATATTTCCTAGTTCCCTTTACCTCCATCTTCTCCTATCTAATGATTGATTACAACTTTACCTATACTAACTCTGTATCATTCTGATACAACTCCATTGTTCCTCTGACCTTACTTTCTGTTTCTGTTCCTTTGTGTCATGCTTCTCCCTGTCATCACTTAGTTTCAGTTTGACACTATTCGATGTTGTCTCCTCTGACATCTCCATTTGTATCCAGAATGCATTGGCACCTGCTTTGCTTATAAGACAACTTCTTTCATATCTCCATTTCCTCCTTAGATAATCTGCCTCCCTGAGGTATAAGTACTGGGGTTCAGTATCTTGTACTTTAGTTTGAATATTAACCATAATATGATGTTACAATCCCCCCCAGATCCCTTCTGCCTCATGACTTGACATCATACCCTACTCTAAAGTCCCTTAACTTATTTCACAGCTTGATGTTGTGCCTCTTGTTGGGAAAAAGCCCTCTGGCTGATCCCAAACCTCCAATAGTATTCTAATCCCTCCGTAAATCAGGGCACTCAGTACTAGCATAAGAGCACACCACATAAGGTGAAGCCAAGCCCCATTCACTCTGGAGTTATCTGGAGTACCCCTGAAGTATGTCAAAATGTTTATAACACTCCCACTCCACCCCATTCCACTTCCAGTCTATCTCTGCTCCAGTTAAGTACTACCCTAGTTCCCCTTCATCATCTTTGGACCATCCCAATATAACTCTGTTACCATTCCCAGTCAGTTACCATTACCATTATTATTACTATTCCTGTTCCATTTCTGTTCCTTGCTCTCCCCTGTTTCATTCTGTTACTCTTCAGTTTCAGTCTGACATGATTGGACATGGTCTCCCTAATATCTTCATTTGTTTCCTAGATATCTAGACATCTGCTTTGCTTCTGAGTTTGCACTTGTCTCATTTCATTACACTCCTAGATAGTTCTGTATCTTGTACCTTAGTACAAATATTGACAAAAACACCAGAAAATCCTCTTGTTGTCATCCTCACTCTGCTCAAGCCCTTGGGCTCACTCTGACCCTCCAGGTTACTCTGGAGTACCTCTGAGGCTACGTGATATCCTTGAAGAAGTCATAAAGCCTCACCCCCATGACTAGGCTTGACTCTTCTTGTCCTGCCTGTCCCTCCTGTTGAGCATGGAGACAGCCATATCACCCACCCTGACATCTATGTAAATTGGAACAACAGAGAAGTGCAAGGGCACATCACATAAGGTAAAGCCAAGTTCCATTCAACCATTGAAACTCTTCCTAGATTCCCCCAGAGCTCTTTGGAGCCCCCCAGAGTTCTGATCTTCCTCTAGCATCAAGGGTTTTATTTTAAAAAAAGGAACTGGTTAAAAGTATACTCATCTTGGTATAGTTTTAACAGTCTCCTTTAGTGGGATGGAAAGTTTTAACACATATGTCATTTGATCTTCAATGCATGGGGATGCCACAAGCATATAGAGTGAGTTTTACTTATGCTCTAGTTCTAACATCCCACTTTTGTCCTTAATGTGACAGGTTGCATTGTTAAAAATAACTTGTATCTCTAACTTGAAGAGACATGCAATAAAGAGAAGATTTTCATCAAGAGCAGGTATGTAGAAAATATCTCAGAGTATGGTTTCACTGATGTTATCATCTTCAAGTTGCAGATCTAGGCTTATTCAACCTATATCTAATGCACATATGGAAGATTCACTTCTAATGGTGACAGGCTGTGGAGAATTTAGAGAATGGTAGATTTTAAACCACCTATGCTGTGAACTCATATGGGTAGAGGCATCAGAATCAATAATCCAATCTTTTTGCAATTCCTTAGGGCCATCATATGCCATAAAGAGTCAGAAAGGAAAGGCTAAGTCACTTGCATTTGCTTGAGCAACTTTGGCTAATAATTTACTTTTTTTCTCCTTAGATTTTGAAGCACAAACTAATGTGCTGATTCTATAATCCTTAGGTATCTCTGTGTGTGCTGATTTAAAGCTCCTAAGATTGAGAGTACCTTTGAACTAGAGATACAAGAACTAGGCAAAGCATAGAAAGTCAAGTAAACTTGTGAAAGTGAAGGCTCAAGTATGCAAGACTAGGGAGATCCAGGCTTGGACATGCCTCTTTTTATAGTGATACAGATGGTGCACAGACCATGCTTGGCATAGCTGCCCTAAACCTATGTAGAGTAAGCTAGTCAATAGCAATAAGAAAGTGAAAATCTAGCAATATATGAGATGAACACAAGACAATAAGGTCAGAGTCTAGACCAGTCTAGACTTGTGATCATGTGAAGATGTGAAAAGTAAAAAGGTGAAGATGTGAAATAATCATGTGACATGACTTTGTGAAGAGTGAAAGTGAAATGAAAATACATTAAAAATAAAAATAAAAAAAAAGTGCATTATAACAGGTTTTTTCTTCACCTTCCCTCCTAAGTTCTTGTCTCCCTTATTAGACTTCTTTTTATGGCACTTATCCTGAGTATGGCCCAATCTTTCACAGTAAGTACACTTTTTTCTTCACCTTTACTTCTGCTTCTCATGCTTTTTTTCCTTTGTCTTAGCCTTGATTGTGGCCTTGGCTAAAAGAGCAGTTTGTGCTGCAGATTTTTGAGATTATTCCTTAATTAGAACTTGAGCAATTATGCTGTCAGTTGTAAGTTTGTTGCTGGTCAACATGAGAATGGTGTAAAGAGTTGAGTAAAAGGATAGTAGGGAAATTACCATTGCAATGGCAACTAGGGAATCATTAAGGGACTAATTAAGAGTAGTTAGGATATTTACCTTCTGGCACATCAGGTTTAGCTGTGTCTTCATGGGAGATTCATCTGATAAGTTGCTTCAAAATAGCTTATTTATCAGATAGGCTATTGACTGTTTTCCCTTGCCCTTATAGAATTCACTAAGCTTTTGCCAGACATCCTGTGCTATGAAATAGTAAAGTATTCCACTGAGTGGTTCATCCTTCAAGGTTAGTGTAATTTGTGTACACAATTTCTTGTTCTTCTCAAACCACTTAAGAAATTCTGATGGTTTAGTAGCCTTGTCAGGCCTGCTTTCTTTACCAGTGACAACTCCCCAGAGGCCTTGAATATCAAGGATGGTTTGAATGCAAAACTTCCACATCTGGAAGTTTAATTCTTCATTGTTAAGAGAAGGAACATCATACAGGTGACTAGATGTTATGGACTTGCTTGGCAGCTGCTAGATGCTAACTCTAACCTGAACTGCCTTAAGATTGTGCTAGTATTGAAGTTGGATTCAAATAAGAGTGAAGAATAAGTGATAGATGCCTACCCTAGATGGAATAGAACTTAGAGAAGAAAAGTACTCAGAGTAGCTAGACCTAAGAAGTAAAGGATAAAATACTGAATGCTTATTGAGATGCCTAGAGGGCTAAACAAACAAGTGCTCAAAGCTGGGGAGCTTAAAGCTACATGGGTGGCCTATTTATACTATCTAGGGATAATGCACAGACCACCAAGCATATCAGGAATAAATACTAAAATGTTAAGTAGGGCATAGGGCATGGATATAGGGTATGACAAATGGCCATGCATATCAAGGGACTAAATGAAAGAAAAGCATAGAAATAGAAAGGAAAACTGCAGAGTCAATGGATATGAATATAGCATCTAAGCCTTGAGGCAGAAAAAATCCCATCTAAATCTCTGCCATAGATCAGATTCATTAATCTAGATCCAGATCTAAGATCCAGGATCAGATATCATCTAGATTAGATCAGGAGATACCATCATCTGAGATCCTGCTGACTAATCCTGTGCTAACCCTTTAGTCAAGGAATTGTCATATCCCATGCCAACAAGTCAACTCCACTTTGTCTCCAGTGCAACTTTGGTTGCTGTTATACTTCTAAGCTATGTATTGCCTGATTTCTCTTATCTCCATCCTGTTCTATCTAATGCTAGTTACAACTTCATACATTAACTCTATACCATTCCAATACAACTTTATAGTTCCTCTGATCTTATTTCCTATTTCTATTCCTGTTTCTTCTTACCTTTTCCTGTCATTATTCAGTTTCAGTTTGATATCATTCAACATTGTCTTTCCTGACATCTCCTTTCATATCCAGGATGCATTGGCACCTACTTCACTTATGAGATAACTCCTTTTGCATCTTCTTTTCTCATTTAAATAATCTGCTTCTCCAAGATATAAGTATGGTAGTTCTATATCTTATACCTTAGTTTGAATATCAACCATAACTGTTAAAACTTGAAAGTCAAATGAATCAACTGCTACTACTACTAGATTGTAGTTCACCAGAAGGAGACACAAGCTCTGAAGATCTCTGAATAATTCCAGAGATTTCCAAAAATAATCAAGTAGTCAAGTAGCAGATTCTTTAGTGAACTGAACTTGGCTTCACCTTATGTGGTGTGCTCTTGCATAGCCTTGATGTCCCAATTTGCAGAGGGCTGGAGATATCAGAGAAGAGCTTGCTTAGGGCTTAATAAAAGAGATGGACAAACTGAAAAGTGTCAAGTCCAGTCTTAAAGAGCAGAGTTATCAAGACTTGAGAAAGGTAGCCAATAGGCTGGTCATAATCTCCAGCAGAGCCAGAGGGTTGGAGTGAGTTAGAGAACTCAGGTCAGATAGGGATAGTAACAATAGTAAAGTTGTTACTTATCCCAAGTCAACATTAAATCATAATAACTTTAATGCTGAAAACTCTGGAGTAATCTGGAGGGTTGGAGTAAGTCCAAGGGCTCAGTTAGAGTGAGGATGAACAGACACAAATGTGGGATGTTTCTGTTGATATTCAAGCTGAGGTACAAGATACAGGACTACAGTACTTATATCTCAAAGGGCAGAACTATCTAAGGATATAGCAAAATAAGACAGGTGTAATCTCAGAAGTAAAACAGGTATCTTATTACACTAGGCCCAGGTAGGGACTAGAGTAGACCTTGCTGGTGAGAACAAGAAAGGCTCTACAAATAGTAAGCCTTTAAAAATAAGTGAATAGGCAACAAATGTAGGATTATGCCTCAAGTGATTAGCAATAGACATGGGGCTGTGCTGCAAGTCAGACACTAGGGTAACTGTGCTTTAGACCAGAGACAGCTGGGGCTAATAACAAGTGGGTTTCAGGTACTAGATACAAGGACAAGGGATATGCAAGATATTGCAAGGTAGAAGTAGCATAAAGAGAAAGAAGACATAAAGTATGCTACTTTATAATACAGTGAATAAGGTTCAAGCAGAGATAACTATTGTAATCATGCTGACAGATGAAAAGCGATGGAACAATTATAAGTCAGCTGATTAGAAAATAGAATACTTAGGCAAAGAATATAACAAGAGAGTGACCTAGACTGGGTTAGGGCATGAGAAAAGTGTAAATCTATTGTGAAATGTGAACAAGAAAGCACCTAAGATGCACAAAGAGCAGAAGCTAAGATAAGAGAGCAGGAAAAAAAAAGGAACAAAAAGGAAATGGAAAAATCATAATATTACCCCCTATTAGGGGTAAAGGACCCTCTGAAACCTCAAAAGGCATCATAAGATGGGCCCAGAGAGCTGGTGATATTAGCCCAGCCAACCTTGTTAATGACATTGTTACAAAAGTCATCATCAGTGTAATAAAAAGGTAAAAAGGGTAAAAAAGCTGCAGAAGAGTGGTGATACAACCCTTGAAAGCAGTGAGAGCCATGAAAGCATCTAGAGGAGTGGGAGAACCCATGTGAGGAGTTACAAAAGAAGCCATGAAAGAAGAAGGATGTCAAGAAGAAGACAAGAAGGTCAGTAACATGGCATTGAGCTGGGAAGTTAGCCTGCATATGGCCAGAATACCAGCAGAGACAGTATAGGCACTGGTAAAAGGGACAGTTGATATAAATGTGCCCCAAGCAGTGGCAGTGGAAGCAAGATTCATAAAAGCAAGGGTGGAAAAAGGGAGGCAGCCATCACTATGTAGACCTATCTATCAGGCTTTGGCTTATTCAAGAGCAGTGAGCTTATCATCATCAAGGGAAGAGAAGGATGCCAAGACAGTAGAGGGTGTATAGCCACAAGTGGTGGCTAGCTCTTACATATAGTAATCAAGATCAGTAAGGAATTCACCAAACTCAAGTTAATAGGTGAGAATCTTGATGTTGGCAAGTAGTTCTCAGTGAATAGATGTAATGAGGGCCTGTGAGAGAGAGACCTGATTATGGAGAATGTGAGCAAGAGCTGTGGCAAGGAGAAAAAGACAGCAAAGCTACATATATATCTGACAGATTGCCCAAAGGGGTAAAAACATGTCCAGGTGGGACCTGATGGAGATAGCAAGACACAAGTCCATAACAAAGGTGAGGACATTGTGGGAGTAGTTCTGAGGAGGAGCTTCCAGGTAAAGAGCATGGGCAGACAGCAGAAGATTAATGCTAAGTATACTGGCAAAGGCAGTATCAATGGCAGGAGGAGGGATGGGGGTAGGAGCAACAATTGCAGGGCCAATGGTAATGGTATGGAGTAAAGCTATAAAGTCCTTCAAAGGGTAATTAGGGGCAAGAGAGAAAAGGGGGAAAGAAAAACATGTATCAGTGGAATAATACTAGTAGAAGAAGACAAAGAGAGTAAGAAGGGCTCAATAGGGGCCTCCTATGTGACAGGGAGTTGGGATAATGAGGCAGGTGGGATATCAAGGGGGATATTGCAGGAACAAAACCCTTGATTAATGGTAAATGTTATAATTTGTAAGAATGATTGGTTTTCTTGATGATAAATTGAGAATAAGAGGCAACTGAGGGAAAATAACAAGGGTGGAGGAGTTTATACTTGTCCAGAGTGGACTGGGAATGTTTCAAGTTCTGTTTGGGTTCCCATAAGTTATCTTCTGCTAAGTACCCTTTTCAACAGATCAGGAACTGGCAGTTGCTAGGGGGGCCATGATGCTTTAATATCTGCTCAATCTTATATCCCTCTTTACCTTCTATAAGGTCCAGAGGAAAAGCAGGGAAGTTCTTTTTGTGTACATCATTTTTATAATAGGGCAATAATAGTGACATATAGAATACAGGATGGATCTTCCAGGTAACTGAAAGGCAAAGGTAATAGGTAATAGGGGACAGGACTTTAGTAATGGTGAAGAGACCTTCCCTTTTTGGCAAAAGTTTCAGGTGAATAATAGCCTGTTTCAAATTACAGGCTTCCAACCACACTTTATCTCCCTTAGTGAATAGAGAAAAGATAGAATGGATGTGGAATGCCATGATCTGGTATGTGAGATCATGTGTAGCAAGGGCTTTGTTGCAGGCTGCAAGGAGTGCCTTAGTGCAGTTAGCAATACAAGGCATCAGAGATTTCTCTATAATAGAGGGGAGGGTACAAGGTTCATAACCCATTATGAGGTAGAATAGATATTGTCTGGTAATGGAGTGGGAATGGCAAATGTGAATGAATTTGGCATGGGTGATGGAATCAGCCCATCCAGTGAGATCTGACCTGCAGTAAATGCAGAGGTAGGTCTTGAGTTCCTGGTTAACATATTTAGTCTCTCTGTTATAATGCACTTTTTCATTTTTTATTTCTTTGACATTTTCTTATTACTACTGTAGCTCTTTACATTGTCACATCACATGATTATTTCACACCTTCACTATTTCACACCTTCACACTTTTTACCTTTTCACATTTCACTTCTTCACATGTCACAGATCTAGAGCAATTGTTAAAACTTTCCATCCCACTAAAAGAAGACTGTTAAAACCTATACCAAGATGAGTATACTTTTAACCAGTTTCTCTTTTTTAAATGAAACCCTTGACACTGGAGAAAGATCAGAACTCTGGGGTGCTCTGGAGAGTTCCAGGGAAATCTAGGAAGGGTTTCAATGGTTGAATGGGACTTGGCTTCACCTTATGTGGTGTGCCCTTGCACTTTTCCATTGTTCCAATTTACATAAATGTCAGGGTAAGTGATAAGACTGTCTCTATAATCAACAGGAGGAACAGGCAGGACAAGGAGAGTCAAGCCTAGTCATGGGGGTGAGGCTTTATGACTCCTTCAAGAATATCATGTAGCCTCAGAGGTACTCCAGAGTAACCCAGAGGATTAGAGTGAGCCCAAGGCTTGAGCAGAGCAAGAACAATGACAAGAGGGTTTTCTGGTGTTTTTGTTGATATTTGTACTAAGGTGACAGATTATCAAAACCCAAATACTGCTACTACTACTACTACTAGATTGGAGTTCATTGGAAGAAGATATGAGCTCTGGAGGTCTCTGGAAATTTCTGGAGATTTTCAAAAATGGTCAAGTAGTCAAATAGCAGGTTCTTCATCAAACAGGACTCAGATTCAATGCCCTGGCATAGCCTTGGTGTCCTGATGTATGGCAGGCCAGAGATAGCAAAGGAGAGCTTGCTCAAAGCTCAACAAGAGAGATAGACAAGATGAAAAGTATCAAGTCCAGTCTTAAGGAGCAGAGTCATCAAGACTTATAGAAGGTAGCCAATAGGCTGATCATAATCTCCAGCAGGGCCAGAGGGTCAGAGTGAGTCAGAGGACTCAGGTCAGATAGGGGTAGTAACAACAGTAAAGTTGTTGCTTATCCCAAGTCAATATTAAGCCATAATAACTTTAATGCTGAAAACTCCAAAGTAACCCAGAGGGTTGGAGTAAGCCCAAAGGCTCAATCAGAGTGAGGATGATGACAAGAGGATGTTTCTGTCAATATTTGTACTGAGATACAAGATACAGAACTACAGTACTTATACCTCAGAGAGGCAGAACTATCTAGAAGTGTAATGAAATGAGACAGGTGCTAACTCAGAAGCAAAGCAGATGTCTAGATATCTAGGAAATAAATGGAGATGTCAGGAAGACAATGTCCAATCATGTCAGACTGAAACTGAAGGATGACAGAATGAAACAGGGTGTTACAAACGCTATCGAGCAGTCACCTGACAAGCACATGACCGTGGGACTTCATTGCCAAAACAAGATAAACCCTAGGATATGGTTAAGCACTATTTAATATTCTATTCGCATGGTTGGGGTTACACTTATGGTTGGATCTAGCATCTCAGATGATAGTGCATCTCCCGATCGGATCTCCGATGAATCTGATCTCGATCCAGAAGAGGGTCAGATCTGATCGTGGCAGATCTCTAGATGGGATCTCCTCGGCCTCATGGCTGGGGGTATGGTTTAATCTCTGTCGACCCTGACTACTATTTATATTTAGATTACCCTTCCCTTCCATTCTACACCGCCTCTTCTACACACCTTATCCGCATGGCTCGTTTAGTCATACTCTCAGTAAGCACGCCCTATGCCCTATTACTTATTTAAGTAGTTCCCTTTGCCCTGGACCTGGTCCGTGCGCATTGAGGAATAGTATATATAGAGTAGCCGTCCATAGACTCAAGACCCAGTCTTGAGCACTTGTACATTATGCCTTAGAACCTATAAGGGTAATCAAGTGGTTTCACTCTGGATCTCCTGGCTTGTCATTCCTTCACTCTGCTACATTCTTTATCTCTCGACGTCCGCCATAGCAGCAAGCCAGCCCTCAGTTTAGGGTTAGGATCAGAGCCCTCGTATCGTTGTCATGCCAGCTTTCAGGCTCGAACACCAGGACCCAGCCACAGTCTGGTAGTGTGGAAGCAAGAACGTAACACAGGGGAGAGCAAGGAACAGGAATGGAACAGGAATAGTAACAATAATGGTAACAGTAACTGACTAGGAACAGTAACAGAGTTATATCAGGACAGTCTGGAGATGATGAAGGGGAACTAGGGTAGTACTTAACTGGAGCAGAAATAGACTGGAAGTGGAATAGGGCAGAGTGGGAGCAGAAGCCTGGGGGAGCATATAATGCTGAGGGGCAGGAAGCATACATGTGTAGCTGGGGAAGACTGGAATGGTGACAGAGGGCCAGAGTTGCCTGGAGGGGAATCAGAGGGCTGGAGTGGCTTACTAGGTGCAAAGACCAATTATAAGCCAGGTTAGAATGGAGTCAGAATTCAGGTTGGAGGTCCAGGATATGACAGCAATCTAGATTCTGCTGGCATAACTTATGTTTACCTGCTGTCTTTCTAAGGTCCCTGCTCTTCTTTTGCCATTGGTTGGCTTACTGTACTGTATTTAGGGCCAGCATCATTTACATGGTCTGTGCACCTACTGTAGCAATATAAAAGAAGGTCTGCTCAAGTCTGGATTCTCCTAGTCTTGTGCACTTGAATCTTCCAGTTCTACAAGTCCCTTGGCTCTTACTTCTCTCTCTACTTTTGCCTAGTTCTTGTTGCTCTAAGTTCAAAGCAACTACTCAGGATAATTAGCATATATCAAGGCTAGGTATTAGGATTAGGTCAATGCATCAGCAGCTGCATTTCACTCTCCATCAGACTGAGGATAATATGCAGTGAAAAGCAAGAGATTATACTCAAGGAGTTTACCAAGCTCCTTAGTGAAGGTAAATATGAACTAAGGGCCTTGATCAGAGATGATCTTGTTATATAGCTCAAAGCAGAGAAAGACTCTGTGGAAAAATAAGGTGGCAATACCTTGTATAGTGATGGATTTCTTAGTAGGGCAAAGAATTACCCCCTTTATAAGCCCATGGTCAATCACAACCAACAAGGCATCAAAGCCAGAGGATGGGGGAAGATTGGTGATGAGATTACAAGAGATCTGTTAAAAAGGGCAAGTGATAGTAAAGCAGATGGAAGAAAGAGGGGGGTAGAGGGGTGAGTATTTGCCTTATTCTGTTGGCAAATGGGGCAACCAGCAACATAGTTGCAGACAAAGGCAGTGAGACCTGGCCACCAAAACTTGGTGGAGATAAGTTGGCAGGTTTTTAAATAACTGGGATGGCCAGCAGAAGGATGGTTATGACAACACTGGAGAATGGTGCAACAGAGGTTGATAGAGGAAGAGATAAAGATGCAATTGTTATGGGTAAGGAGGTCATCAGTTTCTTTCCATTCAGAAGTACAAGAGCAGAGGAATTTCTCATTAGCAGAGGCTTTTATCTTTTGTAGAATGGAGAGACAAAGGGGGTTATTTGGGAGGTGTTTCTTAATATGAGCAGAAAGGTCCACATCAATGAGGTTTACAAAGAGCTCTGGAGAAAGGAGGGTGACTTCTTGGTTATCAAGGGAGGTATTAGGACAAAGGTCCAGGCAGTGAGAGAGGGCATTGGGCCCAGTGAGGGAGATACTGGCAACATGAGAAAGTTGCAGGTTGAAATTTACAATATCAAGGAGCCAGCAAGCCTGGTGACAATTGAGCTTCTGAGAGATTTTGAAATACATCAGGTTTTTATGGTCAGTAAAAACCTGAATCAGAGATAAGAAGCCAAGAAGATACTGTCTTCAGGCTTTCAAGATGCAGATAACTGCAAGTGTTATGGAGTTCAACTCTAATCCCAAAGGCAAAGCCTTGAGGAATGCCCACACAAGCAGACCAGACTAAGAGGAAAAATAATAGCAACAAGTAAACAAGTGCTTTAGACTAGAAAACTCAGTCTAAGCCTTTACCCTTATATATTACTAAGTACCTGTGCATGAACCAGGCCATAAGGCCTATATGAGGTAACTATCATAATGGTTAGAAATCAGGCATAAGGTAGAAGATACCAGCCAAACTAAAGGTGATTCAAATAAAATAGGAAAATAGGAGCTAAAAGCAGTGTAAGTGAGTTTGTAACAGCAAGGAGTTTGTAATTATAGATATTGTAATTCTGCTTGGCAGCAGAGAATATCTGGGAGAGGTAAGAATAGGGGTGCCAATCCCCATTAGCATCAGTCTGAAGAAGGATGTTACCTGAGGTATAAGTAGAGGCATCAGTGGCAATGGCAAAAGAATAAGAGAGGTCCAGCATCTATAGAACCAGCTGGGAGAGGAGAATGGCCTTGAGAGAATCAAAGGCTTTTTATGTGGCAGGAGATCAAGACCAGGTCATGGTCTTCTTGATGAGGTCAAGAAGGGGGCAAGCAATGGCAGAGTAGTTAGGAATAAACTGCCTGTAGAAGTTAGCAAAGCCAAGGAAGAAATGAACATCCTTGGCTTTCAAGGGAGTTGGCCATTGTGAAATGCCAGCAAGTTTAATGGGATCCATGGTGAGTTTACCATGATAAATGATTATCCTTAGGTATTTGACCTTGGGGACAGTGAAGGTGCATTTCTCCAGTTTTAGGTGAAGATTGAGATCTGCCATCCATTAAAGGACATGGGAAGTTTGCTCCTAATGGGTATCAGCATCTGGAGAGAAGATAAGG
>JBBPKN010001654.1:0-13580 GCA_038089275.1 Pulveroboletus cf. rosaemariae | reverse complement strand
AAATATCTAAGAAACAAATGGAGATGTCAGGGAAGACAATGTCCAATTATGTCAGACTGAAACTGAAGGGTGACAGGATGAAACAAGGGAAAGCAAGGAACAGGAATGGAACAGGAATAGTAACAATGATGGTAATGGTAACTAAGAGCAGGAACAGTAATGGAGTTATACCAGGACAGTCTGGAGATAATGAAGTGGAACTAGGATAGTACTTAACTGGAGCAGAGATAGACTAAAAATGGAATGGGGCAGAGTGGGAGTGGAAGCCTGGAGAAGCATATAATGCTAAGGGGCAGGAAGTGTACATGCATAGCTGGGGCAGACTGGAATGGTGACAGAGGGCCAGAGTTGCCTGAAGGGGAGTCAGAGGGCTAGAGTAGCTTACTAGGTATGAGGACCAATCATAAGCCAGGTCAGAATGGGGTTGGATTTGGGTCAGAGGTATGGGATATAACAGGCAACTTATACTTTAGACTGGAGAGTGTCAAATCACAACAAGTGAATTTCAAGTACTAGGTATGAGGACAAGAGATAGCAAGGACCATGAGATGGATCACAAGATAGAAGTAGTATAAAGAGAGAGGAAACAAGAAGTATGCTACTTTATAGTATAGCTGTCATATTCCATACCTCTGACCTAATTCTGACCTAATTCTGACCTGGCCTATAACTGGTCCTCATATCCAGTAAGCTACTCTAGCCCTCTGACTCCTCTCTAGGCAACTCCAGCTCCCTGTCATCATTCCAGTTCACCCTAGCTAGACATGTACACTTCTTGCCCCTTTATTGGTATATGCTCCTGTCACATCCCATGCCAATGGGCCAACTCTGCTATGTCTCTGGTGCAACTCTGGTTGCCTTCATGCTTTAAGCTGCATATTTCCTAGTTTCCTTTACCTCTGTCTTCTCCTACCTAATGATTGTTTCCAACTGTACCTATGCTAACTTTATATCATTCTGATACAACTCTGTAGTTCCTCTGACCTCACTTTCTGTTCCTGTTTCTTTGTGCCATGCTTCTCTCTGTCATTATTTAGTTTCAGTTTGACATTATTCAATGTTGTCTCCTCTGATATCTCCATTTGTATCCAGGATGCAATGGTACCTGCTTCACTTATGAGACAACTCCTTTCACATCTCCATTCCCTCCTTAGATAATCTGCCTCCCTGAGATATAAGTACTAAAACTCTGTATCTTGTACTTTAGTTTGAATATCAACCATAACATGATGTTATAATCCCCTCAGATCCCTCCTGCCTTATGACTTGACATCATGCCCTACCCTAAGTCTCACAACTTACTCCATGACTTAATGTCATACCTCTTGTTGGAAAAAGCCCTATGGCCTATCCTGAACCTCCAATAGTTTCTGATCCCTCCATAAATTGGGGCACCCAGTACTAGCATAAGGACACACCACATAAGGTAAAGTCAAGCCATCCACTCCAGAGTTATCTGGAGTACCCCCAGAGTACATCACAACTTTATAACAGCTCCCCCAGCCCTCCACTCCCACTCCACCCTATTCCATTTTCAGTTCTATCTCTGTTTCAGTTAAGTACTATCTTAGTTTCATTTCATCTTCTCTGGACCATTCCAGTATAACTCCATTACTAGTCCCACTTTCAGTTACTATTACTATTTCCATTTCCATTTCTGTTTCTTGTTCTCCCTTGTTTTATTCTGTCACCCTTCAGTTTCAGTCTGACATGATTGGACATTGTCTTCCCTGACATCTCCATTTGTTTCTTAGATATTTAGATATCTGCTTCACTTCTGAGTTTACACCTGTCTCACTTCACTACACTTCTAGGTAGTTCTGCCTCTCTGAGGTATAAATACTGTAGTTCTGTATCTTGTACCTCAGTATGAATATCAACAGAAATACCCTCTTGTCATCATCCTCACTCTGATTGAGCCCTTGGGCTTACTCCAACCCTCCAGGGTACTCTGGAGTTTTCAGCATTAAAGTCATTATGGCTTAATATTGACTTGGGATGAGTGACAACTTTACTGTTGTTACTACCTCTATTCAACCTGAGTCCCCTGACTCACTTCAACCCTCTGGCCCTGCTGGAGATTATGACCAGCCTATTGGCTACCTTCCTTAAGTCTTGATGACTCTGATTCTTAAGACTGGACTTAATACTCTTTGTCTTGTCTGTCTCATTTGTTGAGCCCTGAGCAAGCTCTCCTCTGCTATCTCCAGCCTGCCACAAATCAGGACACCAAGGCTATGCAAGGGCACACCACATAAGGTGAAGCTAAGTCCTGTTTAATGAAAAACCTGCTACTTGACTACTTGACCATTTTTGAAAATCTCTGGAATTATCCAGAGATCTCTGGAGCTCATATCCTCTTCCAGTGAACTCCAACCTAGTAGTAGTAGTAGTAGTAGTAGCAGTGTTTGAGTTTTGATAATCTGTTACCTTAGTATGAATATCAATGTAAACACTCTCTTGTTGTTATTTTCACTCTGATTGAGCCCTTGAATTTACTCTGACCCTCTGGGTTACTCCAGAGCACCTCCAGGGCCAAGCAATATCCTTGAAGGAATCATAAGGTCCCATCCCCATGACTAGGCTTGACTATCCTTATCCTGCCTGTTCCTCTTGTTGAGTGCCAAGATAGTCCTCTTCCTCATTTCTGACATCTATGTAAATTGGGACACCAGAAAGTGCAAGGGCACACCACATAAGGTAAAGCCAAGTCCCATTTGATCAACCAACCCTTCCCAAATCCCTCCAAAAGTCTCCAGACATTCCCAGAGCTCCTGGAGTATGACCTTCTCTCAGGAAGAAACTTGGTATATGTTTTAACAGCATACTTGAGCTGAAGAGATATGGTTTTAACAATAGCTGATAAAATTCAAGTGAAGACAACTATGGTAATCATGCTGACAAATGATGAGTAAGGTATCCATGTGGAAAGAGATGAAAAGAGATGGAATAATTATTAGTCAGCTAATGGAGAGAAAGAACACCTGGGCAAAGGATGTAACAAGAGAGCAGTCTAGACAAGGCTAGAGCACAAGAAAAGCAGAATCTAAAGTAATAAAGTGAACAAGAAAGCACCTGGGGTGTGTGAAGAGCAGAAGCTAAGAAATAAAGCAAGGAAAAAAGGAAAGAAAAGAGGAAAACATAACAGTTTCTGTTAATGTAAACCTTTAAGGGGGTTGTCAAGAAGGTTGTGGATGATATTGATCGAATGAATTGAAGGGGGTATAAGAAGAATATGGAGAGAAATGATTAGGAGAAGTAAGGAGAGGTCTGGACTAAGGGAACCTTGAAGCAGGAGCATTTTGCTCTACCACCATGTGCTCAAAAGCATGGCCTATTGTTTTAAATTGAGCTACTAGGTCTTGATAGTTCTTCTTTACCCCTTGCAGCACTGCTTGCTGATATACATGGTGCTGCACTTGTTCTCTGAGGAGTTTATTGGCATGCTCCCAGGAAATATCAGAGTCTCTTCTTAATACCTTGAACTCTTGTAGGTAATCATTAATTCTTGAGGAATAACAAAGGGCTTCCAGCTTTTTAAGTGTTTTGTGGATTAGCTCATCAATTTGGAAGTAACCTTTTACCTTGATGGCCAAATAATTCCACTCTGGCCATTTCCCACTTTTCAAACATTCTTCCAGATAAATCTGGGCAAAATTCTCTACCTTTCCATCCAACCTTGATAAAACCACAGTGTTATATTCTATACCTCCAACCCAATTCTGACCCCATTTCAACCCAGCTTATAACTGGTCCTCATACCCAGTAAGCTACTCTAGCCCTCCAGGCAACTCTGGCCCTCTGTCACCATTCCAGTCCACTCCAGCTATGCATGTATGCTTCCTGCCCCTTAGTGGTATACACTTCCCTGGGCCTCCACTTCCACTTTGCCCTATTCCATTTTCAGTTCTATTTCAGTTCCAGTTAAGTACTACCTTAGTTCAATTTCATCATCTCCAAACCATTCCAGTATAACTCCATTACCATTCCTGCTCTCAGTTACTATTACCATCATTGTTACTATTTCTGTTCCATTCCTGTTTCTTGCTTTCCCTCATTTCATCCTGTCTCCCTTCAGTTTTAGTCTGACATGATTGGACATTGTCTTCCCTGACATCTCCATTTGTTTCTTAGATATTTAGACATCTGCTTCACTTCTGAGTTTGCACCTGTCTTACTTTGCTACACTTCTAGATAGTTCTGCCTCTCTGAGATATAAGTACTGTAGTCTTGTATCTTGTATCTCAGTACAAAAATTGACATAAACACCCCCTTGTTTTTATCCTCACTCTGCTTGAGCCCTTGGGCTTATTTTAACCCTCCAGGACCAAGCAATATCCTTGAAGGAGTTATAAGGTTCCACCCCATGACTAGGCTTGACTCTCCTTATCCTGCCTGTCCCTCTTGTTGAGCACTGAGACAGACCTCTTCCCCACCTCCAATATTTATATAAATCAGGACACTGGAAAGTGCAAGGGCACACCACATAAGGTGAAGCCAAGTTCCATTCAATCAACAAAATCCTTCCTAGATTTCTCTGGAGCCCTCTGGAGCCCTCTGGAGTCTCTGGAGTTATGATCTTTCCCTAGCATCAAGGGTTTCATTTAGAAAGGAACTGGGTATAAGTTTTAACAGTATTTTCATACTCTTACTTGCACTTCTCCAAGCCTTTACTTCAGGATTGGCTTCAACTGTCTTTCAACACTCAACTCCAAATCACCTGCATGCTTGGCACACTCATGGGTAATCCTTCTGAGATCTCCAGAACTTCAACCCATTCCTTATGCTATCTGTTAGGATATAATCACCAATGATACCATTATAATCTCATGCTCTTCTAGGCATCTGACCCCTAAGTTGATCCATCCTTCACATGGTGCAAGCCCCTTACTGCCTCTGACTTCCAAGCCTCTCCAAGCCACTTCAATGTTCTATAATGCCAGTCACTGGCCGCAGTTGCTTAAAATACATGTGCCTAGATTCAACTTCTGATTCCTGACTCTGGCATTTCCCTATTCCCAACTCCAGGCTCTCCAGAGCAGCTGTGACTCCCTACTATCATACAGTATCACCAGTCCTCATGGATCCTCAAATGTAGTTTAAATTATGGTTCTCTACCCATGAGCACCACTCTCTCTGTTTTTTCCCATTTTTTTCCAGCAGCTGACTCTGGTTCTTTGACACTTTGTTGTCACCTGGTAATCCTCAATGGAAAACCACTCCATGTCACTTTAGACCATTCCAACCAACTTCTCATGCCTAGATCTCACCATTGCAGTCTAAGTATCCCCTAGCCATTTTCCAGCCCCTTCTTTGACAAGTTACCCCAGGATTATCAATAGGTGGTCATTACCCTTACATGTCTGTTCTCTACTCCTAGGTAACCCATTTCTGGCAGTTGGTCCTAGTCTATTGAGACCCAACCTCCAAAGTATAACAAGTCTATTAAACCTGTACCCCTTGTCTTTCTGACCTCCAACACTGCACTTCCATGCACTTCTGATCATTATAATCTCCCATTGGGTATCTTATTCTATTTAGGATTTGAGAGCCCCAATACTTCAACCCCCTTTTGCCCACTTCCACTTCTTGCTGACACTTTTCCTTCTCCTGCAATTTCACCTCTTCTGCTCAAGCTATTAGACCTCCACACACCCTACAAAGACTGTTGAATTCACTCTGTTGATACCTAGCATTACCCTCTGCTGGATGGTTTGTGTTCACTGATTCTAGAACACCACTAACTCACCCACTGTGGTCTGTTAACCCTGGGTATTGAGTAGTACCTTGTCTGTTCACTGAATAACACATGCCAGCACCTTGCACATCCCTTGTAGCTCCATACCACTCTGGTCTCAGCTAACTCTGATCTTAAACCACAGTTTTTTGTCATTATCTGGTAGTTACAACTCCATTGCCTAAGTGCATGGTTGTCTCTGCATCACTCTGCTCTCTGTAGCAGGCCAGTTTCATCTGTTGATATGCCTACCAGAAAGACACCTCCATCCACCTCTAACCTTCTCTGAACTTGTAGCATTTGACCCTTTATTCTTCTTCACCCTTGGCATCCCTGCCACCTGTTCCTTATCCTTGCAGTTAAGGTATACCCACCTTTCTGACCAACCAGGCTTCAGAAGCACCACCTCTCTTCCTCTGCACTCCAATGTGCTCCCTGCATTTTGTCTTACATGCCCACAGTCTTCTTACCCTTTCTGGGCATCTTCATCCCTTTCCATTTTCCCTAGAAAGCTTACTCCTTCCATCATGACTGTGCTACAATTACCTTTCTTTCCCTACTTGCAGTTGATTGAGCTTTGTTTCAGCTCCTTATTGGTACCTGCTTGAATTTCCTCCAATTGCCTTTGGCATTCTTTGTCCCTTTCTGGGAAACCTATTTACAGAATTCTCTCCATATCTCTCTGTTCTCTCTGATTCCTGCCTGGAAAATCCTTGCTCTTGGGGCATTGTTTCCTGATGACTCTGTTCCTGCTCAAGGGCTTTCCCTTACCTTTTCTATATGTCATCTCAGAACCTATCCTCCCATTCCCCTGGGTATTCATTTTCCTGGAAGATATTCTGCTCTTTTGTATCTTTTGGGTATTCTGCTTCTTTCCTTGGATATGCTATTTCTGGAGACATTCTGCTCTTCTGCATCTCCTAGGAATGCTGCTCATTCTTTGGAATCTCCTCTGACCCCCCTGTTGTTCTTGCCCTGGGAATTCCATGATTTTCTGGCCCAGTTCTGGCAACTCCATTACTCTTTACCTTCAGTTTCCATTCCTCCTCTGATCTGTCATCCAGGAACCTGGAATTTTGTTCTCCCTGGGTTTTCTTTTCCTTTGGGGATATTTCTGCTGTTCTGTGTCCCCTGGGAATTTCCTGTTTCTGTGTCCATCCTTTTGGTTGGCCTCTTCTTCTGGCCTTCCTCCTGTCTCTCTGGGTACTTCTGGATATCTTCTACTTCATGCCTTGTGCTGCCTCTGGCCCCTTGTTTTCTATCTCCTTGTTTTCTGTCTCCTAGTCAACAATGGGACATTGACCTTGAGGAGAGGATAGCATCTAGTGATAGCATCTAGTGACCATACTAGTAACTGCTAATCACATCTAGCAATCTGCAACCTACTGATCATCTAGCACTTGTGCCCTTCCTTCAGTTTCATTGCTCACCCCTCTAACCTTCCTCCATTCCATCTCTGATCTCTTTTGCCATAGTGCCTAGTCCACCTGGTCAGCTGTCTACCTCTTTGTGCAATGACCAGACATGCTCTGTGCCAATTGCCCCCTATGACTACCCTTACCACTCATGCAGTGACTGATCCCTACCTATATCAACTGCACCCATCTTCAATTATCTTCAATTGCCTCCATCTCTCTCCCAAGTAGCTTATCTCCCTCCCCTTGCTGCAGCACATAAACAATATGCAATTCAATCAATATACATGTCATTTGTGGTATACAGGAGGTGAGACCAGTAAGAAACCCTTAGCAGAACATCCATTCCTCTGAGTTCTCTTCAACTGCCACTTCACTGTTCTCCCACTTGGCCTTAGCCTCAAGGTTGACAGGGATGACCCTTGATTCCCCTGCCACAATGTATTCAGCCTGACAACCCTCCACCAGCTTAATCTGGACTAGGTCATGAAGGAGCTTGTTCTGCTCCTTTATCTCTCAGCAAAGATGACCACCAACCTCTCAAATGGCATCTACAACCAGGTGGTCCCCCATAGGCTCTGACCCCCCACCTTCCCTGACTGCTGAATCCCTGGATTATGCCCACTCCACCCCTCTGGCTACTCCTCCCATGCCTCTGGTCCCAGACCCCTATTCTCCTAATGATTACATAGTGTCTCTCCAATTTAGAGCCATACCACTGGCTAATCTCCTCCTTGTACACTCCAGATGTTTGGCCTGCATTAGGCCCACCCTGTCAAGGGGACAAGGAGCTAGTTGTTCATCAGACCAGTATTGGAGCTCACTGAATAAGGACATTAAGAATGGAATATGTCTTTAACATTTCTGCCTCTATCTGCTTTATCAGAATCTCACCCAACTCTGATTTAGCTCTGACCCCTAGCTGCATGATGAACTGTCACTGGCAATCAGTGTGTTTCAGTTTCCTTTGGAGATAAGAAACCTTCCTTAACTCCATTCCTTCTCCACCCTAGATCTGACTCTTCTGACATTTGTTTTGGATTTTGTTTGACTATCAGGCTCTAGTATAATTTCTGATCTTCTCTCCAGTAGTCTTTCTGAAGCCCTGTGTCTCTCCACTTCTACCCTCTTTGTTCCTTTTCAGTTTCTCTGACTCTATGTCAGAAGCAACCATTTTGACATTGGTCTCTAATCTTATTCCTCTAGGGAATTCAGTTAATTCTTCCATTCTCTTCTTGGTTGTTCTTTTGTTCTCTATATTACCCCATGACCACCTAAGGCACCACTTGCCTGGTCATGAGATTTCATCTTGATAGGTTATTGTGATTTGTGGAAACCTTACTTTCCAGACTTACTCCACATTTGCTCTGAACTTGTTCACTCAAGGTTTATGAGGCCTTCACTTAAGTAGTCTTTGACATCCCTTTTCAGATCCTAATTCCTGGCCCCCAAGCCAGTTCCAAACCCTGACCTCAGTTATGAAGACAAACTAGAGTAACTTCTACACTACTCTAGTATTATTATATCTTCATCCTCTTCTCTTCCTGCTTTCTCCCAGACCTCTGTTCCATGTTCCACCACCTCTCCCATCACCTCATCCTCTTTGCCATCCTCCAGCCCACTCTCTGCATTCTCTTCACTCACCCTCCATATGGATCAAGAATGTTGACCAGCCATGCTAGAAGCCAATCCTCCCTTCTCATCTTCCATACCACCCTTTCTTCCATCTCCTGTATAATTGCTGCCAGCAGGCAACAGCCCTCTGCCACCTGCTTGGCACTGCCTTCTGCTCCTTCTGAGCACATCCTCTTTTCAGGCTGCTTCTCCTCTGCATCCCTCTGTTACCATTTCTGCACCAGCTTCTTCTTCCCTGGATGTTCATACCTTGCCTTGGCCTCTTGGCAAGCCAAGCATGACATGGACTTCCCCACATCCACCTTGCACTCCATCTCCCTATTCTCACACCTTTGGCACACCAATGCCTTCTCCACCCTCTGCTTTCCCTTGTCATTGCTGAGCCCCACTTGGGTCTGCACTTGTGCCACCTGATGGCCTTCAGTTGTTCTGCTCTCAGGTAAATGACTGTGGTACTCACCTTTTCTTGGATAGCCACCTCTGCCACCTACCAGGCCCTCTCTGCCTCCTCTGCCTCCTCTGCCCCCTTCCAGGCCTCTTCCACCCTCCTCTGCTCTTCTTCTTTCCTTGCCTTCACATGCCTCTTGTGCTTAGCATATTTGGCATTGCTCAATGCCTTATTATCATTGGTGAGCTCCATGAGCTGCTTATCCATTTATGTCACAATGTTATCATAAATGGCCATGTTGTTGTAATGAAGAAAGAACAAGCTATCATAAAGTCCCTGTTTTTTATTCATAAGCAAGCCAAGAAACTCTGCTCTTTCACCCCATTGTCACTAAACAAGGTCATATGCTTGTTATTTCCACAACTCTCTGCTTTACCACTCTGATGTTACTAAACATGCAATCACATGTCCATACCCTCCACACTCCAGGCCAATAGCCTTCAAGGATTCAGGCCTAAGGGGAGGATACTGTCATATCCTGTACCCCTGACCCAATTCTGACTCCATTCTGACCTGGCTTATGACTGGTCCTTATACCCAGTAAGCTACTCTAGCCCTCTGACTCCTCTCCAGGCAACTCTGGCCCTCTGTCACCATTCCAGTCCACCCCAGCTATGCATGTATGCTTTCTGCCCCTCAGCAGTATATACTCCCCTGGGCCTCCACTTCTGCTCTACCCTATTGTGTTTTCAGTACTATTTCAGTTCCAGTTAAGTACTACCTTAGTTCAATTTCATTGTCTCTGAACCATTCCAGTATAACTCCATCACTGTTCCCACTCTTAGTTACTGTTACTGTTAAAACTTATTCCAATAGAAGGAGACTGTTAAAATCTATACCAGTACAGGTATACTTTTAACCAGTTCCTTTCTGAATGAAATCCTTGATGCTGAAGGAAGGTCATAACTCTGGAGGGCTCCGGAGGGCTCTGGAGGAATCTAGGAAGGGTTTCAATGATTAAACAGGACTCAGCTTCACCTTATGTGATGTGCCCTTGCACTTTCTGGTGTCCCAATTTACATAAATATCAGAGGTGGGTAAGAAGGCTGTCTCTATGCTTAACAGAAGGGACAGGCAGGACAAGGAGAGTCAAGCCTAGTCATGGGGGTGAGACCTTGTGACTCCTTCAAGGATATTGCTTGGCCTTGGAGATACTCTGGAGTAATCTGGAGGGTCAGAGTAAGCCCAAGGGCTCAAGCAGTGTGAGAATAAAGACAAGGGGGTGTTTTTGTCAATATTTGTACTAAGGTACAAGATACAAAACTACAGTACTTATACCTCAGAGAGGCAGAACTATCTAGAAGTGTAACAAAGTGAGACAGGTGCAAACTCAGAAGCAAAGCAGATGTCTAAATATCTAAGAAACAAATGGAGATGTCAGGAAAGACAATGTCCAATTATGTCAGACTAAAACTGAAGGGTAACAGGATGAAACAGGGAAAAGCAAGGAATAGGAACAGAACAGGAATAGTAACAATAATGGTAATGGTAACTAAGACTAGGAATGGTAATGGAGTTATACTGGGATGGTTCAGAGATGATGAAGTGGAACTAGGGTAGTACTTAACTGGAGCAGAGATAGACTAAAAACAAAATGGGGTGGAGTGGGAGTGAAAGCCCAGGGAAGCATATAATGCTGAGGGGCAGAAAGCATACATGTGTAGCTGAAGAAGACTGGAATGGTGATAAAGGGCTGGAGTTGCCTGGAGGGGAGTCAAAGAGCTAGAGTGGCTTACTAGGTACAAAGACCAATTATAAGCTGGGTCAGAATGGGGTTGGACTTGGGTCAGAGATCCAGGATATAACAGTTACCATTATTGTTACTATTCCTGTTTCATTTCTATTTCTTGCTTTCCCTTATTTCATCCTGTTACCCTTCAGTTTCTGTTACAAAGTAACACTCCAGCACTAGAACCAGTCATGTGACATCACATGATTGTGCACAAGACACCCTTTTTAAAGCTTAATCCTAGTCTGTGGTTCCAATTCTTTAAGAGTATTTATTATCTTTTTTCCTTAGCAGTGGTCATGTGATCATTAGTCACCTGACATGGATCTTCCCTGGATCTTCCCAGGAACTGCCCATCAGTCTAATCTCCATGGATCTTATCTTAAATCTAGATCTGGATCTGGACTCTAGATGTATCTGTGGCAGATCTACACATTGGATCTCATTTGTAGCAGAGATCTCCATTCTCATGGTGCAAGCACCTCTGACCCTGCACTTTCATTCCAAGGCTATGTCTTCTCTTCCATTCTTTCTTCATATCCATGCCTGTCCTTTGCTGGCATTCTTTCATATCTGCTCCATGCTTTATTCTTATTGGTATAATTCTATTTATAACTGGGCTTAGGGTTCCCTGATTAGGTAGTTCATGTACTTAGTTAGCTTGGTCTGTGCACCAAGGTCCCCAATATATAAAGAACAAGGTAGGCAAGCTGGGATTCCCCAGTCTTGCTCACTTGAGTCTGGTTTAGTCTTTTCTGACTATACTCCACTTTCTATAAGTGATCCAACAGTTTTCTATTGGCTTAGAGGCTGGCTTAGGCTCTCATTCTCATTCTCATCATGCCTTGTTCCTGGCCACTAGTATAAAAGCCAGATAGCAAGATAGGAAGGCACTCTCCAAGGGTTAGAGTTAGATTTAAATCAATACATTAGTAATTGCATTTTAGTTTTAGTCTGACATGATTGGACATTGTTTTTTCTAACATCTCCATTTGTTTCTTAGATATTTAGACATCTGCTTCACTTCTGAGTTTGCACCTGTCTTACTTCACTACACTTCTAGATAGTTCTGCCTCTCTGAGGTATAAGTACTGTAGTCTTGTATCTTGTATCTCAGTACAAAAATCAACATAAACACTCCCTTGTCTTTGTTCTCACTTTGCTTGAGCCTTGGGCTCACTCCAACCCTCTGGATTACTCTGGAGAACCTCTGGGACCAAGTGATATCCTTGAAGAAGTTATAAAGTCCCATTCCATGACTAGACTTGACTCTCCTCATTCTGCCTGTCCCTCTTGTTGAGCACTGAAACAGTTCTCTTCCCTACCTCTGACATTTATGTAAATTGAAACACTGGAAAGTGCAAGGACATACCATATAAGGTAAAGCCAAGTCCCATTCAATCAACAAAATCCTTCCTAGATCCCTTTAGAGCTCTCTGGAGTTATGACCTTCCTCCAGCATCAAGGGTTTCATTCAGAAAGGAACTGGGTATAAGTTTTAACACACAGCCATTAACACCTGGTTATTCTTCCATTCTTGGTCCAGAGACCAAACCTGCATCTTTGCCTACCATAACCTCCACTTCTTCCTATCACTGTCTTATTTCCCAGGATTAGCCACCTTGTTTGCTTTCCCTAACTTCTCTAACAACTACCCTACCTTTTTTTCTCCTGACATCTTAGGCTTTGAAGGACCTAATGGAGTTGGCTGGAAGATTGACTCTGATCACCCTTGTATGCTCAATCTCTGCAGGTTCTGGGCTAAATACAAGATTTCTAAAAGCTGGTGTTTAAATTCCCTGATATCTGGGCTTGATTTGCTGGTTGGGGATTCCTGCATTCCTTTCTCTTTCTGCTCTACCTGTATCTCCTCCTTATACTCTCCTTCCTGCCTTGGAGCAGACATGACAAGAATGGGCTAAAGGTCTAAAAATAAGGGGGAATTCTGTAGTTCTGAAGCTCTTTCTGGAAGCTTTTAATAATAATGAGGGATGAAGGAAGTGAAGCCTATCTGTGGTGGCAATCTTCCTATCTATGGCTTTCTTTTTCTAAAAATCTTTTCCTATCTGCCTATCAAATTCATCAAACCTCCTCTGAAATGACTCTCTTCCTAATTTGTCATTTGAAAAATCTAAGATTGCCTCATTGACTAGATCATTTAAAATTTCCTCATGCCCCCAGGAATAAGCATGTCTAATGGGCATAAAACTATAATGTGACCTTTTTCTTTTCCTATATTCTGAGTGCAAACAAAGTAATAGTCTTGCACAAATAAAACACTACTAAGCATTGAGCTTTCTAAATGGACACCTTTGTATATGCTGGCCTCAAGATTAACTGAAGACAAGTAATCCCTTTGAACTTAGAGGAATCAGAACTAGGCAAGGAAAAGAAATAAACTTGAACTTGAAAAAACAACTAGGGCTCAAGTGCACAAGACTGGGGAGTCCCAGCTTGCATGCTCTGTTTATATATGCTACAGACATGTGCACAGACCATGTAAAATGGGCTGGCCCTAAACTACTATACAGTAAGCCAATCAATAGTGAAAAAGGAGTGGGATTTAGAAATGCACATGTAAAACATGAGATATCACCTCACAGCCTAGACCAGTTT
>JBBPKN010001653.1:0-13583 GCA_038089275.1 Pulveroboletus cf. rosaemariae | reverse complement strand
ACCAAATTGATATCAAGGGAGCTTATCTCAATGGAGAACTCAGAGATGAAGAACACATTTACATGCAGCAGCCACCCAGGTATGCTGATTTCATCCACCCTCACCATGTTTGCAGATTGTGCAAGACACTCTACAGACTCAAACAGAGCAGTTGTCACTGGTATCAAAAACTCATTGAGATCTTAGTTGGAGCTCTCAGTTTCAAACAGTGTACAGTCAATCAAGTAGTCTTCATCAAGCATAATAAGGCTTCTCTCCTTCTTATTGTCATTCATGTTAATAACTGCACCATAGCTACATTGACTCTTGCCCTTGTTTAGGATCTTAAGATGCAAATTCACTGATTCATTGAGATCACAGACCTTGGCAAACTTCACTGGCTCCTTGGGATTGAGGTAACTCATGATCATAACAATTGCATCATATCCCTTTCCCAGTGATCATATCTTGACTCTATCATCTGTCATTTTGGCTTTAATAACCTCAAGCCTGTCTCAATGCTCATAGAACCACAGATTAAACTGATCAATGCTCAGTCCCCTTCAACTGGCACTGAATATGCAGCCATACAACATATCCCCTACCATGAAGCAGTTGATTTCCTCATATATGCAGCACTTGATACTTGCCCTGATATATCATATGCCATTGCCACTGTGTTGTGATTTGCCAGTAATCCCAGCATGCTGCATTGAGATGCTGTTAGGTGCATTTACAGGTACCTCATTGGCACCAGGGACCTACACCTCACATATGGCAGTACTGAGAAGGTACTCCAGGGATACACTGATGCTAATGGTAGTATGGCAGAGGATCACAAGGCTATCTCTGGCTATGCTTTTCTTCTTAATGGAGGTACTGTGTTCTGGGCATTGAAAAAGCAAGACATCATGTCCCTTTCAACCATGGAGAGTGAGTATGTTACTGTTATGGTGTTGATCTTCAAATAACCTGTCCTAACCCTAAACAGTCTGCCTTGAGAGGGTGCATCAGTTTTGTTGTCAGATTTGGTTGAAATAGAGTGAATAATAATGTAGTGGACTTAGGGTAGCAAGGCCTGAGGAGTTATCACAATATTAGGAGGGAAATGCATATATTGAGTGGCACTAGACAATGTACAAGATAACAAAGTGGTTAAGGCTGGGGAGCTGAAACCAAGGAACTACTCTGCTATATATACTAAGCCCAGATGCACATGGACCACCTCTAGGGCATAGGGAAACACTAAATAAGGAAATAGGGCATAGGGTGTGCTTACTGAGAATATGACCAATGGGCCATGCAGATAAGGGGTGTAGAATGTAGAGGCTATATAGAATGGAAGAAAAGGATCTAGAGTAAGTGGAGATTAAACCATGCCCTCTACCATGAGGCCAAGGAGATCCCATCTAAAGATCTGCCACAGATCAGATCAGATCCTCATCTAGATTGAGATCCAGATTCATCAAAGATCCAATTAGGAGATGCATCTGTTATTTGAGATACTAGATCCAATTATAAGCTGTGTCCCAAATCCAAGGGGAAACTCTGAAGAAACAACTTAACCATATCCTAGGGTTTATCCTTGTTTGGCAATAAAGTCTCATGGTCATGTGCTTGTCATGTGACTCTTGTGTATCTGAATGTTATATTTGTAACAGTTACTGCCATGCATGCTACTAAGAAAGCCCTTTAGCTTTGCTCTTTTATTGCTGACATTTTCACTCAGTATACTGATCCCATTACTCTCTTTTCTGACAATCAATCTGCCATTGCCCTTGCCTGTGACCATCAATACCATGCTCATACCAAACACATTGATATTTGCTTCCACTTCATTCATTGGATTATTAATGATGGCAAAATTTGTCTTATTTTTTGTCCCACCATTGATATGATTGCTAATACACTTACCAAAGCCCTTTCATCCCCCAAGGTCAAGCACTTTGCCACTGAGCTTGGACTTCATGCAGCTTGAGGGGGAGTGTCAGAATTGGCAAGCATGTGTGTAGCCAGGAACATACAATATGCTGTATCTAACAGGTATGCATATGGACCCAACACTACCTGTTCTGGATGTATCTCAGTTCCAAAGGACTCCTTTGCTACTGTCTTGCATATGTACTTTATCTCTTGTTTCTTTTCTGTTTCAGCCTGGCAGTTATACAAATGCTGTCATTACTACACTTGTAAGATACATTGGAGTTCATATATATAATGTATCTCTTAGTCTAGAGTGCCTCAGTTCATTGTCTTACACACAACTGAGGTGAGCTTTCCACTTTCATACACTATGTACTCCCACTTACCTGTACATAGTGCTACTTTAACAGGTACATATCAATATTAGTTTGTTGTCTTATACATGACTGAGTGCTACTTTAACAGTTTCTATGCCCTGACTGAGTCCTTATATTTATTAGGTTATGAGCCCCAAGGCCTAACACAATAACAAAGGAACTTGTCAAACTTTTTATCTTTGTGCTCAAGCCCTATCCCCTAAGTCACCATGTCCAGTCATGGTACCACTCCACAATCATTATCAGTCCCTACCTCATGGGATATGCCATTCAACTTGAGTCACTTCTTTCCACACACTGAAGAGGATTGTCTCTCTGATGAAACTGGCTACTTTGTTTGGGCCCACCATATGAAGAAGGCACTCAGCTTCTGTGGTCTACTTGGAATTGTGAATGGTACCATGCCTTAGCCCTCAGATTCAACATAATGCCAAGTCTGGAGCAAAATGGATGCCATAGCATGGGCATCTATTACTGGATACATCAAAGCTGACCTTGTGGTTAAAATTATCTATCTGGATACTGCAAATGAAGCCTGGGAGTTCCTTGCTGCTGAATTCAGCCAGGTTGGAACTGGATCCATTATCTACTGGTTTTGTTGTCTTACATGCCACATGCCAAGTGGTGGAAACATTTCAGCACACATCAATGAGTATCAGAAAGCTGTACACTACTTAGCTAATGCCAACTTCATTCTTCAAGAATGACTTGCTGCTGTCATTTTACTGTCCATGCTACCATCTGATCCTAAGGATCCTGACTCCTGGGACTATTTTATTAAAGGTGTGCACTTCAACAAGAACATAACCACATTATCTAGTTTCATCTCTGAGATCCTTGAGGAAAAGCATTGTCAGAAGACCACTACCATTGCACCAGCCAGCAGAACTACTGAAAGCACCCTTGCAACATTGGAATGAACTGCTCATGCAACTGGTATCAAATTTTGTACCAACTATCAGCATGCTAGACACAACAAGGCTACAGGCTATGCAAAAAATGGTAACATGAAGGGAAAGGGCCCCAAGAAAAGGTCACAAAGCAAGAAGTTTTATGTTTCCTCTTTTCTTTTTCCTTTTCCTCTTTTCTCTTGTCATAACTTCTGCTCTTCATGCACTAAGGGTGCTTCCTTGTTCACTTTTCCCAATAGATTCTGCTCTTCTTGCACTCTAGCCTTGGCTAGACCACTTTCTTGTTATGCCCTTTGCCTGGGCTTCCTATCTCTTAATTAGCTGACTCATAATCATTCCATCTGCTTCCATCTGTTTCCACACAGATATCTTACTCATCATCTGTCAGCATGATTATTTATTCCATCTTCACTCAAACCCTATTAGTTGTACTATAAAGTAGTGTACTTCTAGTTCCTCCTCTTTTTATGCTACTTCTACCTTGCAATCACCTCACAGTCCTCACATCTCCATTACTTCTTGTACCTACATACTCGGAATCCACTGCTTGTGTCCTGGCACTTAACCAGAGGATCATCAGCATCTGATCTCAGCACACCCCTGGGAGTGTAGCTGGTACCACTAAGGCACAACACTTCATTTGTCATCTTCTACTCATCTTGAAGCTTACCTTTGGTTTGCTTCTTCCATTTTACCCACAGCAAGGTCTACACTTGTTCCTACCCAGGCCTAGCATAACAAGAAGAAGGAAAAGGCCAAGATTGCTAAGGAAGATACCAAGCAGGATGAAGTATCCAACTATGTGCTAGAGAAGTGCCTGATGGCTGATGAAGTCTCTTATACTTGCCCATCATCTGATACTCTCACATAGTTGGTTTTCATCCCCTTTGTATATTATGCACATGTTACATATCTGGCACCCATTGTTGATTTTGGTGCATCAATTCACATACTTGCAGACTGCAGCTTATTTACATCCTACTTGATATCCTCAGGCAGCAGCATCAGTGGTTTTGGAAATAATCAAACTATTATCTCAGGTCATGGTGAAGCTCAGGTCCTTGCCAGCCAGCCATCTGATACAACTTGCCTTACTCTGTGTAATGTGTGTCATGTTCCTGCATCTCCCACCTCCATTATATCAGTTTCCCAGCTTGATGACACTAATTATTACACTCTTTTTGGTGCAGGTCACTGCATTTCCTTTGAGTTGAAGAATAATGGCCAGCTACTCCATGACCTGCTCACCATGTCCCACAAGCCCATTTTCACTGCAACACATTATGCCATCCACCTTTACTACCTTGATATGCCCTGACCCCCCTCTGATATAGTCTATCCCACTGTTGCTCCTTCTTCCATGCTAGAGCAATGGCATTATCATCTTGGGCATTTGAATTACCCTACTGTGTGCTCACTCATCCAAAAAGGCCTTGTCACTGGCATGACCCTCACCAAAGCTGAACTGGATTATGCTCCACCCACCTCCCAATCTTGTGCTCTGGGCAAACTGACTTGTGCATCCTTTTTGCCATCACAGAGTGGCCATGCAAGCCATTTCCTTGCCCTTATTCATTCGGATCTCTGGGGACCTTCTTCTGTTCAGAGTGCTTATGGGATGTGGTACATGATAACCCTCACTGATGACTACATGTGCTGAGTGTGGGTTCTCTTTCTTTGGCACAAAAGTGATGCTTTTGCTGCCTTTCAATCCTGGAAGTCTGAGGTTGAGAATTTGAGTAAGAAGTCCATTCAGACTTTTCAGATGGACAATGGGGGTGAGTTTATCAGTCATGTCTGGACCTCCTTTATAAAGAAGGAAGGCATCTGTTGGGAATTCTCAACACCACAGATCTCTGAACAAAATGGTGTTTCTGAGCAGCTTAAGACTCTTATTGACTGTGTTTGCACTGTCCTCATTAATGCTGGCCTCCCACTTTCTCTATGGGCCAAAGCTGCCAATTATGTTGTCTACACAAAGAACCAGCACTTCACTCACTTCCTTGCTGGCTTCATACCATTTGAACAGTGCTATAGGTGTAAACCTGACATTTCTTGTCTACACTGCTTTGGCTGCGCCGCATACATCCTTGATGATGCCCCTGGCCACTGCAAGCTTGACCCTAAGGGCATCTGTGCCATTTTTGTTGGCTACTCTGAGATACAGAAGGGTTGGCACCTTTATTTACCTGCCAAACAGGCTATTCATATCTTGGCTCATGTTCTTTTTGATAATGCTGCTGATAGTCATAATAGCTTCCTGGCTAAGAGGGAGTATCAATTCCATTACCAGTTACTCCAGTCATCTTCACCTGAGTTGGATGATGATGCTTCTAGCCAGCAATCCCTTACTCCTTTTGCCCCACCTAGCCATGTAGAACATCCTCTGCCACCTCAGAATCCTGATGCTGCTCCCAACCAGCAACCCATCACTCCTTCTGCTCCACCTAACCATGTAAAGCACCCTCTGCCACCTCAAAATCCACATTCTCATGCTCGATTAACCCGCACCACTGCAACTAAAGCTCAGCAAACCATATCTAATGTAGCATGAATCTTACAACAAAATTCAGATGAGGAGTATTCAGATCCCAATCCTCATGATTCAGATACAGAGGTAAATAATGCACCAGCACCTAATTTATCAGGTAAATATATCAATATTGCATTAGGTGAAGATCCCTGGACATATAAAGAGGCAATAAACTCACCTGACCATGCAGAATGGGATCAAGTCATGTGTGATGAACTTGATGCAATTGCACAGCTTAAAACATATGACCTTATTGAGCTCCCTGCCAGCTCCAATGCCATTGACACTAAATGGGTATATTGCATCAAATGCAATGAGTCTGGTACCATTTTATGCTACAAAGCCCACCTGGTGACTTGTGGCTTTATACAAAAACCAGGTATTGATTTTGATGAAATATTTGCCCCAGTGGCCCACATTAAATTCATATATCTGCTATGTGCAATCACTGCCATGTTTGACTGGGAGATTCATGTTATTGATGTCAACTCTGCATACCTCAATAGCAATATCCCTCCTGATCAGCCAACTTATGTCAAACAACCTGCTGGCTTTGTTGCTAAGGGTCTAGAGCACCATGTCTGGCTTCTCCACAAGGCCCTCTATGGTCTGCACCAGTCTGGTCATCTCTGGTATCACAAACTCAAGTCCATCCTCATAGAAATTGGTTTCACTGTCTGTATCTCTGATCTGTGCATCTTTATTTGATGCCATTCATCTGGCACTTGCATTATTGCATCCCATGTTGATGATCTTGGACTATATATCTCATCAATGGCTGAGATGACATATTTCAAAGGTAATTTTGGTGCACATGTCTTCTTTAAGAATCAAGGGGAGATCTGACATTTACTTGGGATTGAAGTGACCCAGGACCAGCAGGCCCAAACAATTTCACTCTTCCACTGCCAATATATCGACTCCATGCTTAGAATTTATGGGCTTGAATCAGCCAACCTGGTTATCACACCAGAACAAGTGGGACTGCACCTATCATATGCTCACTCTCCATGAACTACTAACAATACTGCCTGGATGTGAAATGTGCCCTATCAAAATGCTGTGGATGCACTCAACCATTGTGCTATCATGACCCACCCCAATATTGCACATGCTGTGCAGCAGGTTGCCCAATTCGCAGCAGATCCAGGATTTACTCACTGGACTGCAGTCAAGTGCATTTTATGATACCTCAAAGGCACTCACCACTTTGTTCTAAATCTTGAAGGTATTACCACCATGCCATCCATTGTTTCCTATGCATATTCAGATGCTAACTATGCCAGTTCACCTGACCATGCTCACTCTGTGTCTGGCTATGCACTTATGCTTGGCAGCAGTGTTTTCTCTTGATCCACAAAAAAACAGACTGCAACTGCTTTATCCACAGCTGAGGTGGAATATTATTCCACCATTCATGTTGGTTGTGAAATTCTTTGGATTTACCACCTGCTAGCAGAGCTTGGATTCAACCAGGCAGCCCCTACCACCCTTCACATTGACAACACTGCTGTGATTTGCATTCTTACCACCTCAGATAAGATGTCAACCTGTACTTGCCACATTTGTGTCTCATTTTTCTGGTTGCATGATGAAATTGAGTGGCAGAAACTCACTCTGCAGCATGTCCCTTTGGCAACTAATGTCACTGACATATTCACCAAAGGGTTGCCCACTGCTGCACACCATTGCCTTGCTGAGTTACTTGGTTTGGCACCCTGGGTGAACCCCAGCTAAGGGGAAGTGTTGATCACAGTGTGGTTCCCATATTATATAGCTTACTGTTTTACTATGACATTTCTAACCTTTTCCTTTTGTTGTCTATCCAACATGTTAGTGGAATAAGACTCTGCATCCCTTTAAGATTGTTTACTATTTCTCATAACATCCTCAGTCATTTCTATGCCCTGACTGAGTCCTTATATTTATTATACATTGGATCTTGAAACTTTATGAAATACAAGCTCACATGTATAATAAGACCATGCCTGTTAGGTTGAGTAAGACCAGTGAGTGATAAAGATGAAAACAGGGGCAAATATCATTTGACAAGGGAAACATGCTGTCACACTTGACTGGACTGCTTTTGCATGGTGAAGATGCAATTCTCTGCCATCTACTGATGTACATCAAGCAGTGTACTATTTTTACAGTAGATACTATGGAGATTGCAAGATATAACCAACTCTAGCCAGATTTATGTAGTTTCTAGTAATTACCTCCACAAGGAATTACAGGCTAGCTAGTGTTACCTCCAAGGTCTATTCTGGCAATCCCCATTGGTCAAGTCATTATTTCCAAACCATTGTAAGTTTATGTTACTCCATTGATATTTTCAGGCTGTGATCTGATTTGTCCTTGTTAATGTAGTGAGTTCACAGCCTTGATAGGTTATCTGGAGTATTTTGCATGTGGTATTGGTTATCCAGTTATGCTGCTTATCTTGCATTCATATTGTTTATGCTAGCTCATTTTTTCTGCTAGCAATCTTATATCAATTCATCATCATTCCTTTATAATTTGGTTATAATCACATTCTAACACATTTTACACTATCTTAGATCTCTGGTATCTTCATACCATCATATACTCTTAACACATCTGTCTTTTTACTGGCAGATGCAACCTTGTAGCTTGCATGCTCATTTTATCCATCAAACTCAATGTTTAGGTAGTTCAAGTAGGTTTTCTTTATATGCTAGGGTATGCTGGTAGATTCTCCTTGGCTCTTGTTGCAGATTGTGATTGTATCTTCAATGATACCATCTTTCTCTCAAATGACATGGTTTTATATGTTTGTGTGACTTTGGTCCTACTTACAACATTTTAAATAGCAGCTAACATATTTCATTTTACTGGAATTCTAATCAGTATTGCATTGTGATTATTATTCCTTAAATCACTGTTGTTATTGCTAGTGTGGTCTTGTAGCAGGAAAGATGACCAAAAGGACAGAAATAAGTGAAAAAGATCCCAGAAAAAACAGAACAAAATTCCAGTAATGTATAGTAACTGAAAAAACCATTGCAATATATAATCTTAATCCAGTGTGGAAAGCACACTGCAATAATATGTGGGAATTTTGCTTAGCTTTGAAGAGATATATTACTGTATATATACTAAGCAACAAAACTGTTCCAATGTTTAACCTTAATGCAGTGTATGAAGTATACCACAATTATACATGGAATTTTCACTTAGCTTTGGTGAGATTAAATATAGTTATTACTTCTGGCTAAACTCCAGCTCCCTAAGTCATGTGGTTAAATTCACAGGCTCATGAGATATATGTCAATTAATCAAGGGTACTCATTGAAACAGTTTTGTTGCTAATGTAAAAATATGTGAAATTAACATATTTTGAGATATTCTGATACAATCTATTGGTTAATTAATGTACATAATGACTTAAATGGTACAAAAAAACAACAATATCACTTTATTTCTACTACTATCATTATAAAATCCCTTTTTACAGAGTAAATTACTTACATTATTTTTTTTCTGGAATTTAGTTAATTCACTTACCAGATTTCTAGTGCAACTGGCCTTAATCACTCTACTATGAGTAGAATCCATTCCAGATACCTTTCTAAGCTTCCAAAAGCCACTGGTGGACATCTATTTCTTCTTATCTCCACAAATATACAATATACTATGCATCTAACTAAAGCCAAAAGTATTATAATGCACTTTTTCATTTTTTACTCTTTTTGGACTTATCATCTTACTACTGTAGCTCTTCACCTTGTCACATCACATGATCCTTTCACATCTTCACACTTTTACCTCTTCACTTCTTCACCATTTCACCTTTCACATCTTCACATGGCACAAGTCTAGAGCAATCTAGACTCTGATGTCACACCTCATGTTTGTCTCATGTATTTCTAGGTCCCCACTCTTTTATTGCTATTGGATAGCTTACTGTACAATACTTTAGAGCCAGCAGCAGTTACATGGTCTGTGCATGGTATGTAGTAATATAAAAGGAGATCAGCTCAAGCCTGGGTTTTCCCAGTCTTGCACACTTGAACCTTCTAGTTCTTGTTCCATCTTGGCTCTTATCTTTTTGCTATTCTTGCCTAGTTCAGAGCCACTAGCATAAAAGCTCTACTCAGGATTAGATCAGTTAGCACATGCCAAGGCTAAGGTGTTAGGTTTAGGTTAATGCATTTTCAGTTGCATTTCAAAAAGGCTGTAAATGCTATTCAAGTTAACCATTCACTCTTTAATCTCAAGAACTATTTCAATCATCAATCTTGCAAGTCATTTCCACTTTTTCCCATATTATATAACCCCATATCATTAAAAAATCTTCTTTGAACTTTACTATTTTTTTACAAGTTTATTATTAAGGCTCTATTTTGTTATGGGGTCCAACTAATCCCAGAGGTCAAGCCTTGAGGGATGCCCACACAAGACCAGAGAAAAAATGATAGCAACAAATAAACAAGTGCTTTAAACTGGAGAATTTAGTCTAAGCCTTTGCCCTTATATTCTATTAGTCAAGGTGCATGGACCATGCCATTAGGCATACATAAGCTAGCTAAATAAAGAAATAGAGCATAGAAAAAGGGGCTAAAAGTGAAGCTAAATAGGAAAAGAGTCTAATGTAAGGTAAAAGCAAAAGATATATCATAGCTAAGTGGTGTCAGATCATAACATATTCTGTCTTTTTCCACATCCACTTCCTACTAACTAATCTAGTGTAATTAGTTTTGGTCTTACATGATCAAATAATCACTCTAGTTCAATGCTAATGGCCTTTAGCAAAGTCTAATCTTGCCTGTCTATAATATCTGAAAAAAAAAGATTATTTTTGCTTGATTATAGTCTTTATTCCTACTTGTTTGAGATGGTAGCATGTGATATGGAATAAGGAGAAATGGTTCTTTATATTAGGGAGTGAATGGCTGACTTGAATAGCATTTACAGTCTTTTAGCTTTAGTTAAATGTATAGTATAGTGCATATTAGTGGAAATAATAAGAAATAGATGTCCACCAGTGGCTTTTGAAAGCTTAGAAAGGTATATGAAATGGATTCTGCTCATAGTAGAGTAATTAAAGCCAGTTGCACTAGAAATCTGGTAAGTGAATTGACTAAATTCCAGAAAAAAAGTAATGTACAGTAACTCAAAAAATTGATTCAATATTCAGTACTTTTTCAATGTTTATAGAATAACTCCACAACAAGGACAAATAAAGCTAAAGTGTAAGTTGATGACTAATATTAATTGATCAGAGCTACATAACAATATCAGAACTATACAATTCAGATTCAAATTGATTGAGATATGGATAATTTAAAAAAGTGACTCATTGGATTAATTATGTTACACTAGGCCTGGGTAGGGACTAGTGTAGACCTTGCTAACAGGGACAAGGGAGACTCTACCAAAGGTAAGTCTCAAGTATGAGTGAATAGGTGACAAATAAAGTGTTGTGCCTCAAGAACTGGCTATAAACATGGGGTTGTGCTGAAGTTGAATGCTAGGATAACTGATAATTTAGACTGGAGAGTGCCAGGTCACAACAAGTGGATTCCAAGTACTAGGTACAAGGACAAGGGTATGCAAGGAACTGTGAGATAAGTTGCAAGGTAGAAGTAGCATAAGGAGAGAGGAGATATAAAGTATGCTACCTTATAGTACAAAGAATAGAGTTTAGTCAGAGATATAATGAGTAATCTAGCTGACATATGATGAGTAAGTTATTCATGTGGAAATGGATGGAAAGTGATGAAATGATTATATGTTAGTTAATTGAAAGATATAATATCTGGACAAAGGATATAACAAGAAAGTGGTCTAGACAGGGCTAAAGCACAAGAAAGGGGCCGAAGTCTATCATGGAAAGTGAACAAGAAAGCACCAGAGGTGCATGAAGAGCAGAAGCTATGACAAGAGCAAGAAAAAAGTATAAAAAAAAAGAGAAAAATGTAACATTACTCCTCTGCTAGGGGTAAAGAACCCTTGAAACCCTTAGAAGGTGTCATAGGAGGGGCTCCAGGAGTCAGTGATGTTGGCCCAGCCAATCTTGTTGATGATGTCATTGCAGAAGTCATTGTTAGTGTGATAGAAAGAAGAAATGGGTAACAAAGTCATTAGAGGGCAGTGGTACAACCCCTAGGAGCTGTGAGAGCATCAAGAGGAGTGGAAGGACCTGTGGGAGGAAGCATAGGAAGGACTGCAGGAGGAGGAAGAGGTGGATAAGAAGATGAGGGGGTCAATGACATGGCATTGAGCAGAACAATGAGCTTGAGTATGTCTGGGGTACCAGCAGAGGCAGTAGAAATATTGGTAAAAGGGGCAGCTGATGTGGATGTGCTCCAAGCAGTGGCAGTAAAAGCAAGAATAAGAGGGGGGAAGGTGATCATTGCCATGAAGACCAGTTTACCAGGCTTCAGCATGTTCTAAGGCAGCTAATTTATCATTGTTGAGAGGGAAAAAGGATGCTAAGGAAGTGTAAGGAGTATATCCTTGAGCAGTGGCAAGCTTGCACATATATCAATTGAGGTCAGTTAGGAATTCACCCATTTCAAGCTAATAGACAAGTGACTCTATGTTAGAGAGGAGCTTGTAATGTATGGAAGTAAGAAGGGCTTGGATAAGGGAGATTCAAGCATTGGGAATGTAAGCAAGAGCAGCAGCAAGAAGGGGCAGACAAAGAAGCTGCATATAGATTTGGTAAATAAGTCAGAGAAGCAAGAACAGGTCAAGGTGGGAGCCAATGGGGACAGCTAGGCAGGAGTCCATGATAAAAGTCATGACATGGTGGGAATACTCCTGTATAGGAGTACCTTGGTGAAGGGCATGGGCAGAGAGTGGATGTTATGCTAGGCCCGGATAGGGACAGGTGTAGACCTTGCTGTGTGTGAAATGGATGAAGTAAACTGAAGGTAAGCTTTAAGACAAGTGGAAGGCAACAAATGAAGTGTTGTGCCTTAGTGATACCAGCTACACTCCCAGGGGTGTGCTGAGATCAGATGCTGATAATCCTCTGGTTAAGTGCCAGGACACAAGCAATGGATTTCAAGTACATAGGTACAAGGACAAGTGGAGATGTAAAAACTGGTGAGGTGGTCACAAGGTAGAAGTAGCATAAGGAAAGAGAGGATAGGAAGTATGCTACTTTATAGTACAGCTAATAAAGTTGAAGCAGAGATAGAATGAGTAATCATGCTGATGAATGGTGAGTAAGGTATCTGTGTGGAACTGGATGGAAAGTCATGGAATGATTATGAGTCAGCTGATTAAGAGATAGAAGGCCTGGGCAAAGGGCATAACAAGAGAGTGGTCTAGACAAGGCTAGAGCACGAAAAAAGTGGAAACTATAGTGGGAAGCAAACAAGGAAGCACCAAAGGTGCAAGAAGGGTAGAAGCTATGATGATGAAGAAAAAGAAGAAAAAAAAGAGGAAATGTAACATTACTCCCCTGATAGGGGTAAAAAACTCATGACACCGCAAAATGCATCATAGGAGGGTCCAGGGGAGCTGGTGATATTGACCCAGCCAACCTTGTCAATGATATTATCACAGAAGTCATTGTTGGTGTGATAAAAAGGTGGAGGGGATGACAGAGCCATAGGAGGGCAGTGGTAGGTGTTACGTTCTCGGTTCCTAACTCCCAGACTGTAACTGGGTCCTGGTAGTTGGGCCGGTGACAACTATCTTTGGTTCGATAAGGCTTTCTGATCCTAACCCTAAAGTGGGGGCTGGCTTGATGCTATGGTCGATGATGATGGATAAAGAATGACAGCAATGTGAAAGAGAGACAAGCCAGGAGATCCAGTAGCCACTTGATTACCCTGTACTAGGCATATGATACAAGTGCTCAAGACTGAGGGTCTTGAGACA
>JBBPKN010001652.1:0-13611 GCA_038089275.1 Pulveroboletus cf. rosaemariae | reverse complement strand
TTGTCTCCTCTGACATCTCCATTTGTATCCAGGATGCATTGGCACCTGCTTTGCTTATGAGACAACTCCTTTCATATCTCTGTTCCCTCCTTAGATAATCTGCCTCCCTGAGGTATAAGTACTGTAGTTCTGTATCTTGTACTTTAGTCTGAATATCAACCATAACATGACATTATAATCTCCCTCAGACCCCTTCTGCCTCATAACTTGACATTGTACCCTACCCTAAGTCCCTCAACTTACTCCATGACTTGATGTCATGCCTCTTGTTGGGAAAAAGCCCTATGGCCTATCCTGGACCTCCAATAGTCTCCAACCCCTCTGTAAATTGGGGCACTAAGTACCAGCATAAGGGTACATTATATAAGGTGAAGCCAAGCCCTGTCCACTCTGGAGTTATCTGGAGTACCCCCAGAGTACATTGCAATGTTATAACAGCCTTCCATCCACATGGAAGATTCACCCAGTGTTCCATGCATCACTGTTATTGCCCTATCATGAAAACAACATTCATGGAAAGAACTTTCCCACTCCTCCCCCAGATCTTATAGAAGGAGAGGAGGAATATGAATTAGAATGGATATTAAAACATCAAGGTCCCCCAGGTAACTGTCAGTTCCTGATCTGATGGAAAGGATACTCAGCAGAAGATGACTCCTGGGAACCAGAATGAAACCTAAAATGTTCCCAGTCCACTCTGGATGAGTATAAACTCCTCCACCCTTGCCACTTCCCTCCATTCCCTCCTCTTCCTCATACAACCAAGAAAACCACTCACTACTCCCAATAATTGCAATGGCCTTCATTGTAGACCAAGGCTTACATTATTGCAACACCCCTCTTGACACTTCACCAACATCCTTGTCCCAGCTTCCCACCAAGGAAGCTCCTGTTGAGCCCTCACTTATTTCTTCCCCATCTTCACTCACAGATACTCATTTTTCTTCTCCTCTTTTCTTGCTTTCTTCCAAGTTCCCTTTAGAGAACTTCATAGCCTTATCTCCTGCTATTACCATTGGCCCAGCCATTGTCACTCCTATCCCTGTTCCTCCTCCTGACTATGCCCATCAAGTCATGACCTATGTCATGGACTCATGTCTTGCTGTCCCCATTGGCTCTCACCTTGACATGTTTTCACCCCTCTGGCTCATTTACCAAATTTACATGCAACTTCTCTGTCTCCCTCTTCTGGCCTCCACCCTTGCTTGTATCCCTCATGCTCAGATCTTCCTTGCACAAGCCCTTATCACTTCTATCCACTGTGAACTCCTCTCTAATATTGAAGCCCTTGCTTATCAGCTTGAAATGGGCAAGTTCCTCACTGACCTCAACCAATATATGCATGAGCTGGTCACTGTCTGGGGTTATACCCCTTCCACTCCATCTGCTTCCTCCTCTTCCCTTGATGACAACAAGCTTGCAGCCCTTGAATATGCTGAAGCCTGGTGGACTGGTCTTCATGGCAATGGTCACCTTTCTCCCTCTCACCCTTGCTTTTGTGAGGCATGCTTTCACTGCTGATGCTTGGGACATATCTGCATCAACTGTCCCTTATACCAATGCTCCTACTGCCTCTGCTGGCACCCTGGACATACCCAGGCTTATTTCCCTGCTTAATGCCATGTCATTGATCTGCTTGTCTCCTTCTCTGCATCCTCCTCCTCTGCAGCTCCTCTTGCACCTCCTCTCATGGTTCATCCTGCTCCTCTTGCCACTCCTGTGGCTCCTGCCAGTCCCAGGGTTCCTACCACCACCCTCCTGCAGCTTTGTCACCTCCTCCACCTTTATATCACACTGATAATAGCTTCCACAATAACATTATTGACAAGGTTGGCTGGGCCAACATCACCAGTTCCCCTGGACCCTCCTATGATGCCTTTTGAGGTATTATGAGTCTTCCACCCCTAGCAGGGGGGTAATGTTACATTTCCTCTTTTCTTTTTTCTTTTCCTCTTTTCTCTCATCATAGCTTCTGCTTTTCATGCACCAAGGGTGCTTTCTTGTTCACTTCTCACAATAGATTCTGCTCTTCTTATGCTCTAGCCTTGGCTAGACTGCTCTCTTGTTATGCCCTTTGCCCAGGCTTCCTATCTCTTAATCAGCTGACTCATAATCATTCTATCTCTTTCTATCTGTTTCCACACAGATAACTTACTCATTATCTGTTAGCATAATTACTCATTCCATCTCCACTCAAACCCTATTAGTTGTACTATAAAGTAGCATACTTCTAGTTCCTCCTCTCTTTATGCTACTTCTACCTTGCAATCACCTCACAGTCCTTGCATCTTCACTAGTCCTTGTACCTACATACTCAGAATCCACTGTTTGTGTCCAGGCACTTAACCTGAGGATCATCAGCATCTGATCTCAGCACACCCCCAGGAGTGTAGCTGGTACCACTCAGACACAACTCTTTATTTGTTGTCCTCCACTCATCTTGAAGCTTATCTTCAGTTTACTTCCCCACAGCAAGGTCTACATCTGTCCCTACCCAGGCCTAGTGTAACAGTTTCTCAGGATTATCCATAACTCCAGCATCTTTTAACAACTTCTGCTGGTCAAGAGTAGTTTCTAGTCACTTCAGACTTGTACTATCTGAAATGGGAATGACATGGACTGAGTAATCTAGTAAAAGGTGCCATAAACTCTGAAAAGGGATTATATCTCCTTAGTCTTCTTTGATCTTTGCCAAGACCCATATGGCTGCACTACTTTTGACTTATGCCTGATTGACTTTTAATCTAGACTCCATTATCATTATCAGCAACTTCTAACCAATCCAACTTTGAAAACTTCCCTAAAATACTACAATAAAAATCCTCCAATTTCTTCAACTAGAGATTTCTTGGCAATCTTGATTCATCTTCTTGATCTATGCTCTTTGTCTGTAGGAGCTTGACTACAAATCCATCTTGAACTGCCTCTTCTTAAGACTTGTAATTATCTTAGTTGCTAAAAATCTTGATCTTGAAAAATCTTCTTAACTGCTATCTTCTGTTAAATACTTTTCAGAATCAGGGAATCATCTTGCTTGTTAGGGACTTAAACCCCAAAAGAGAAAGGCAGCCTTGAGAAGTACCTACACAAAAGAAGAGCAATCATAAAACAAGTGCTCTAAACTGGAGAATTCAGTTTAGGCCCCTGCTCTTATATATTATTAGCTAAGGTGCATGGACCATGCCATAAGGCATACATAAGCTAGCTAAATAAAGGAACAGAGCATAGGAAAAGGGGCTAAAAGCGAAGCTAAATAGAAAAAGAATCTAATATAGGATAAAAGTAAAAGATGAACCATAGCTAAATAGTGTTAGTTTATAACATTGCTCTGCATGTCTTGCACTAAACCTGACCTAGCATCTTGCTATCTTGGCAAGGTAAGCAGCCTTAACCAAGTGAAGACTTGGCTTCTTAAAAAAAACTACTTCCTATATCTCAGCAAGGTAATTAGTCTTAGCCAAGTAAACCACATGTCTTCTGTGCTGAACTACTCCTAACCCTATCTTAGAGTCCTGTCCCTTGGGGAAATGCCTTCTTCTACTGCTGCAATGGGCCTTTGTGCTAGTGACCCTAACTAGGCAAGAGAGAATAAATAAAATGAGCCTAATATAACTAGAAAGGAACTATGTGTTGTGAGGTTATGCTGTGGGGGTAGTATACTAAACACAAGTGGGCCTTGTAGGTACTAATTAGTAGGTGAATGGCAAAATTGTATGAAGAACTATCTCACCTCAGTTTTATATGGATAAAAACTGAGGTACAGTAAAGCTAAAACATCACATCAAGACTGCCATGATTACATAAGACATGTTCAGCATAACTATATGAAGATGAATAGGAGTGAGGTTGAATAAACAAATGAATAAATGGAAAAAACAGAAAATCCAATAACCAGAAGGTCAGTTGATAGAAAATAAAGAATTCCAACATATCCACTTGCTGAAGCATTTCTTACAATATTAAACCCATACCTTCCATAAAGCAGACATGCTTCTTCTAACTTCGCACCTTGGTCAAGATATTAGCAGTCTGCATATTGGTTGGCAGGTATTTAAGGGATATTTCTCCCTCAGTGATCCTTTTATGGATGAAGTAATGTCAAATGGCTATGTGCTTAGTCCAATTGTGGAGTATGGCATTCTTTGCCAGCAACATCACAGATTAATTATCTATGTAAATTTTAATGGCAGAATGGATAAGGAAAGGCTTGAGTTCTGAGAATAACATTCTGAGCCAAGCAGCTTCTTTAGCAGCTACAGTTGCTGCCATGTATTCAGCCTCAGTTATTGAAAGTGCAACAGTGCTTTGTTTCTTGAAGGTCCAGGTAACAGCTCCTTCTTTCAAAATAAACATGCATTCTGAGATTGACTTCCAATCATCTGCATCTCCAGCTCAATCAACATTCACATAGCCCAGTAGTTCCAATTTGATGAACTTCTTGTAGATGAGTTGTATGTCCATTGTGCCACACAAGTAATAGTAGATGCATTTGAGGGCTACCCAGTGTATTTCTCCAGGTATAGTGACATGCCAGCTTAGTGTACTCACTGCAAAGGTAAGATTATATTATGTTACAAGCATTGCATACATAAGACTGCCAAGATCACTTTGGTATGCTTTCATGTTAGCTTCAGCAGCATCATTCTTTAAGAGTTTGCTGTTTATATCCATTGAAATTGTCACAGAGTATCTGTTTATCATCCTAAAATATTCTAAAATGGTGTGAATATAGTGCCATTGGGAGAGGAAATCATCATTCTATTTCTATCTTGCATAATCTCCATTTCTAGTATTCATCATGCCTTGCTGAGGTTCATCATCTTATATTTGCTGGATAGAGTGTGCTTGAAGTGGCTTATCTGCTTGCAATCCCTGGAAAAAATGAGTTTGTCATCAACATAGACAGCAATCATAATCAACTGGGCATGTTCTTTTTTGTAGAACAGGCTATAATTATTATGAAGTAATAATCAGAACTACCAAGGCACTTTAATTTTTATGCACTATACTACAATAATCATGTGATTGTGGGAGTAGCAACCCTTTTTGGTAACCCTAGTCTGTGGTATTCTTCTTTACTTAGAGTTTCCCTTGCAATGGTCACATAACAAATCACCTGACAAGAATCTTTCCTGGATCTTCCCTGGAAATGCCTAGTAATCTTATTTCCATGAATCTCAAGGATCTCATTTAGATCTGGATCTGGATCTTAGATGCATCTGTGGCAGATCTACAGATCACATCTTATCTGTATGTCAAAACTTTTACCCTTCTTGCTATATCAATGTAATCTGAGCTTAAACTCCAGAGATTTTCAAAAGATCCAGAGGTCTCTGGCAAAGGGTTGAGATGGGTGCATTGGTTAGATGGGACTTAGCTTCACCTTATGTGGTGTGCCCTTGCACTTCATGGTGTTCCAATTTATGAAGGAATCAGTTATGGAAGAAAGAGTATTTTCAACACTTAACATAGGAGACAAGGCAAGACAAGGAGAGTCAAGCCTAGTCATGAGAGTGGGGCCTTATGATTCCTTCAAGGATATTACTCAGCCCTGGAGGTCCTCTGGAGTACTCCAAAGAATCAGAATATTATAGTATACTTTTTCATTTTTCAATCATGTGACCTTATCTTATCTTTGACACATGGTTATCTAATCTTTTATCTTATCTAGGCATGTGATGGGTCACATGACAGGTCTAGACCCAGGGCATAGGGTTAGCCTCATGTCTTCAGCCTGATTCTTATTTCCATTTTCTTTCATTTAAAAGCATCACTCTCTTTTAGCCATTGGCTGTTCTCACAATTGCTTCTCTTTCATTTGATGGTGCCTCAGGGTCTATGGGAGAATTCCCATCAGGGTCTTGGTCCATGCACCTTTTTATATCATATAAATACTATAACCCTAGCACATTTCAAGCCCCAGTTTTGAGTACTTGTATTATTTAGTGTAGTATCTTAATACTCATTTACTTTGCTTTACTCTCATTACGTGACACTGACACCATAGCCCTTGATTAGAATTTATTGCTTATCCATACAACATCCAACATTGCAACCATAACACAGAAAATAAGCTGGATAGCTCAATTTAGAGTGAAGATAATAACAAGATAAGAATGTTTATGTTAATATTCCTTCTGAGGTACAAGATACAGAACTACAGTACTTATACCTTAGGGAGGCAGAAATATCTAGAAGTGTAGCAAAGTAAGACAGGTGCAAACTCAGAAGCAAAGCAGATGTCTAAGTATCTAAGAAACAAATGGAGATATCAGGGAAGACAATGTCCAATCATGTTAGGCTAAAACTAAGAGATGGTAGAAAAAAGTAAGGAGAGACAAGAAACAGGAACAGGAACAGTAATAATGGTAAAGACTAGGGGCAGGATAATAGTGCAAAGTTAAGGCAGAGTGGTCCAGAGAAGACAAAGTGAATACTATGGTAGTAAAACATACTAAGAATAGAAACAGAACTAAGGTTGGGATTGGAGTGGAATAGAAACAGAGAGCCAGAGGGCTTGTGCTAATGGCAGGGCAAAAGTGTATAAGCATAGTGGATATAAGATGAAGTGAAGACAGATGGCCAGAGTTGCATAGGGAGTTAGGGGCTTACTGGGTACAAGAACCAAGCACAAGCTGGGTTGAAATTGAGTTAAAGGCATGGGATATGATACTGTGGCAGAGATCTCCATCCTCATGGTATAGTTATGTTTAACTCTGCACTTCCATTCTAATTAATCTTCACTTATCCTCATAGCTTTCTACAGGTAGTTAGTTATTCCTTAGTTATACTCTATGCCCAGTTTCTATTTATAGTAAGAGGTTCCATACTAGTGTACATAAATTACCTGATCTATGTACCAGCCTCTGAAATATATAAAGGCAAGGGTAGTAAGCTGGGATTTCCCAGTCTTGCTCACTTAAGCCCTGGTTTAATCTCACATTTAAGGATTATTTTCTTTCATAGATCATTTTTAGGCAATACCTCTTGTGCTTTTACAAGTAATTTCATAATCCATTATGGTTAGCTCAACTTATTCTCACATTCTTGCCTAGTTTCTGGCCACTAGTCTAAAAGCCAGTTAGTAGTAGAAGCAGCACTCATTAAGGGACCCTAGATTAGGGTTAGAAGTAGTTCAATAACTAGCTTGGTATTTTAGTAATTGGCATTATTTCAAGTAAAATTGAGGAATTTGAAAAGATCATATAAAGCATTGTATCAAGCATTTGATGCTTGTTTGAGGCCATAGAGCACATGCTATAGATGCCAAACCTTGTTCTAATTTGAATAGAAGTCTAAAAAAAGTCTTAAGTAGATTTCCTTATTTAGTTTGCCATTGAGGAAAGTCAATTTGATGTTAACTTGGTATATCTCAAGATTATACTATGTGGTAAGGGCTAGCAGCATTCAGATGGTGGCAAATTTGATAACAGGGGCAAAGGTGTCCAGATAGTCAACTTTGTATTTTTATATATATCTCTTTACCACTAATTATGCTTTGTAGCATTTGATTTCACCATTTGAGCTATACTTGATCTTGAAAATCCACTTCAAGTCAACTATCTTGTGATTGTGAGGGGGATTGACTTCTTTGTATAGGCCAATATCCTTGAAGATCTTTAGTTTAGTGTCATATCCCATATCTCCAACTTAATTCCAACCTAATTCCAACCTGGCTTATAACTGGTCCTTGTACCCAGTAAGCTACTTTAGCCCTTTGACTCCCCTCCAGGCAACTCTGGCCCTCCATCATCATTCCAGTCTGCCCCAGCTATGCATGTACACTTCCTGTCCCTCCATTAGTATACACTCCCCTGGCTCTTTACTCCTGCTCTGCCCTATTTCATTTTCAGTTCTATTTCTGTTCCAGTTAAGTATTACCTTTGTTCAAGTTTGTTGTCTCCAGACTGTTCCAGTATAACTCCATTACTGTTTCTGCTCTAAGTTACTGTTACCATTATTGTTACTATTCTTGTTTTGTTCCTGTTCCTTGCTTTTCCTCATTTCATTCTATTATCCTTTAGTTTTAGTCTGATATAATTGGACATTGTCTTCCCTGACATCTCCATTCATTTCTTAAATATTTAGACATCTGCTTCACTTCTGAGTTTGCACCTGTCTCACTTTGCTATACTCCTAGATAGTTCTGCCTCTCTGAGGTATAAGTACTGTAGTTTTGTATCTTATACCTTAGTAGAAATATCAACAAGAACACCCTCTTGTCATTACCCTTACTCTGATTAAGCCCTAGGGCTTACTCTGACCCTCTGGTTTACTCTAGAGAACCTCCAGGACCAAGCAATATTCTTGAAGAAGTTATAAGGTTCCATTCCCATGACTAGGCTTGACTCTCCTTATCCTGCCTGTCCCTCTTGTTGAGCATTGAGACAGTCCTCTTCCCCACTTCTGATATCTATTTAAATCAGAACACCAGAAAGTGCAAGGATGCGCCACATAAGGTAAAGCTAAGTTCCATTTAATCAACCAACCCTTTCTGAATCCCTTCAGAAGTCTCCAGACATTCCCAGAGTTTCTGGAGTATGACCTTTCCTCAGGTTCATGGACCACTAAGGCACAGGAACCTAATCTTTGCCCCCTAGCAAAAAGGACTTTATTCAGGAAGGAGATTGGTATACAGTTTAACAATTCATTCATACTCAGTATAGATTTTAACATTCAGCCTCCATGATAGCTTGCCATGAGTTGCCATCAGGGTAATTTACAGCCTTGTGAAACATGGCTGGCTTATTAGCATTTAAGTGGAATATCTTGAGGGTCATGGGAGTTTCTTCTGCTGGGCAGACAGTTTTGCTTTCAGACTTGTCATTAATCTCCAGCACATTGGATAAGTGGCTATCATATCCCAGACCTCTGATCTAAATTCTAACCCCATTCCAACCCAGCTTACAATTGGTCTTCACACCTAGTAAGCTGCTCCAGCCCTCTGACTCCCCTCCAGGCAACTCTGGCCCTTTGTCACCATTCCAGTCTTCCCCAGCTATGCATATACACTTCTGCCCCTCAGCATTATATGCTTCCCCAGACTTCCACTCCCACTCCACCCATTCTGCTTCCAGTCTATTTCTGCTCCAGTTAAGTACTACTCTAGTTCCCCTTTGTCATCTCTGGACCATTCCGATATAACTCCATTACCATTCCTGGTCAGCTACCATTACCATCATTGTTACTATTCCTGTTCCATTCCTGTTCCTTGCTTTCCCCTGTTTCATCCTGTCACCCTTCAGTTTCAGTTTGACATGATTGGATATTATCTTCCTGACATCTCCATTTGTTTCCTAGATATCTAGACATCTGCTTCACTTCTGAGTTTGTGCCTGTCTTATTTTGTTACACTTCTAGATAGTTCTGCCTCTCTGAGATATAAGTACTGTAGTTCTGTATCTTGTACCTCAGTATGAATATTGACAAAAACACCAGAACCCTCTTATCATTGTCCTCATTCTGCATGAGCCTTTGGGCTCACTTTGACCCTCTGGATTACTCTGGAATACCTCTGAGGCTATGTGATATTCTCAAAGGAGTTGTAAAGCCTCACCCCCATGACTAGGCTTGACTCTCCTTGTCCTGCCTGTCCCTTCTGTTGAGCATAGAGACAGCCTTATTACTCACCCTGACATCTATGTAAATTGGGACAATGAAGAAGTGCAAGGGTGCATTCCATAAGGTGAAGCTGAGTCCCATTCGACCATTGAAACCCTTCCTAGATTTCCCTGGAATTCTCCAGAGCACCCAGAGTTCTTATCTACTTTCAGCATCAAGGGTTTCATTTAAAAAAAAGGAACTGGTTAAAAGTATACTCATCTTGGTATAGGTTTTAACAGTCTCTTTTAGTAGGATGGAAAGTTTTAATAGTGGCCATGGTCTTCTTCAGATATTCTCTGACTTGATGGACCTTTATTTCTACCATAGACATTTATGAAAAAACAATTGTCATCATCTTAATTCAGTGTGTGACAGTTATGCCATAATTTATGCAGCTTAGGAGCCAGTATGGAGACTGGATACAGTGGCATTATTGCTAATAGTTTGATAGAGTGTCTGGATTGTGGCAAGATATTATCAATGGGCTATATTTCAGGTATGTTTCAGGACACAGTTTGTCCTGATAGCATGCTCACTTGTCCATTAGGCAGTCAATTATCTTTGCCTGATCATGGTCAGCCATTCACCTCACCTGTATTAACATTTCCTGCCATTGGGGCTATAAAGAACCCAGTATGCATGAATGAAATATCCTTACTTGCATTATGGTTCTTGTTGTTATGAATATAACATTTGCTAGCAGAAGAGTCACATGACAAGCATGTGACCATGAGATATCCTTGCCAAAACAAGATAAACCCTAGGATATGGTTAAGTTGTTATTCAGAGTATTCTCCTTGGGTTTGGGCATAGCTTATGGTTGAATCTAGAATCTCAGATAATGGTATCTCCTGATCTAATCTAGATGACATCTGATCTTGGATCTAGATTGATGGATCTGATCATGGCAGAGATCCAGATGGAATCTCCTTGGCCTCATGGCTGAGGATATGGTTTAACCTCTGCTTATCCTGAACTCTAACCTTCCATTTTACATAGTCTCTTTATTCTACACCCCTTATCTGCATGGCCCATTGGTCATATTCTCAGTAAGCATGCCCTATGCCCTATTCCCTTATTTAATATTGTGCTGGAGAGACTAGGTGGTCTATGCACCATAGGCTATAGTATAAATAGTAGGTAGTTCCTTGGTTAAGGCTGGGAAGCCTTAATCACCTGTTATCCTCATATCAAAACCATACCACCTCCAATATCAGTCTCTTTACCTTCTAACTTGTGAGATGGCTCCTTAGGCCTTGCTACTCTGAGTCCACACACCATTCCACACTTTATTCAATCTGAATCTGACAACAAAACCAATGCACCTCATCAAGGCAGACCATTTAGGGTTAGGACAGGTCATTTAGAAGATCAACACTGTAACACTTGTTGTTGGTGAAGGCTCTAGGTGAATGCACCAGGTTTCTTGCAGTAGGCTGGCTTTGGCACTTATTTGGTGTGTTATTTAATTTCATCCACATGTTGAACTCATTGAAGGTAACATGGTTTATCTCTGACAAGTTATTTTTGGCAAAGTATTATATTCTATGCCTCTGACCCAATTCTGACCCAATGTTATATTCCATGCCAACAGGTCAACTCTGCTATGTCTCTGATGCAACTCCAGTTGCTTTCACATCATAAGCTGTATATTTCCTGGTTTCCTTTATCTCCATTCTTTCCTACCTAATGTTGATTACAACTTTACCTATGCTAACTCTGTATCATTCCAATACAACTCCATAGTTCCTCCAATCTCACTTTCTGTTCCCATTCCTTTCTGCCTTGCCTCTTCCTGTCATCATTTAGTTTTCAGTTTGATATTATTCAATGTTGTCTCCTCTGACATCTCCATTCATATTCAGGATGCATTGGTACCTGCTTTGCATATGAGACAACTCCTTTCATATCTCTATTCCCTTCTTAGATAATCTGCCTCTCTAAGGTATAAGTACTGTAGCTCTATATCTTGTACCTTAGTTTGAATATCAACCATAACATGACATTATGATCCTTCTTAACCCCCTCCTGCTTCAAGACTTGATGTCATATCTTTGTCATATCCTGGACCTCTGTAAAAACTTTCATCCCACTAAAAAGGAGACTGTTAAAACCTATACCAAGACAGGTATACTTTTAACCAGTTCCTTTCTGAATAAAACCCTTGACACTGAAGGAAGGTCAGAACTCTGGAGGGCTCTGGGGGAATCTAGAAAGGATTTCAATGGTTAAATGGGACTTGGCTTCACCTTATGTGGTGTGCCCTTGCACTTTCTGGTATTCTGATTTACATAGATGTCAGAGGTGGGTAAGATGGCTGTCTCTATGCTCAACAGGAGGAACAGGCAGGACAAGGAGAGTCAAGCCTAGTCATGGGGGTGAGACCTTGCAACTCCTTCAAGGATATTGCTTGGCCTTGGAGGTACTTCAGAGTAACCTGGAGGGTCAGAGTAAGCCCAAGGGCTCAAGCAGAGTAAGGATGACAACAAGAGGGTGTTTCTGTTGTTTTTGTCAATATTTGTACTAAGGTGACAGATTATCAAGATCCAAATACTGCTACTACTACTACTACTAGGTTGGAGTTCATTGGAAGGAGATATGAGCTCTGGAGGTCTCTGGAGATTTCTGGAGATTTCTGAAAATGGTTAAGTAGTCAAGTAGCAGATTCTTCATCAAACAGGACTTGGCTTCAATGCCCTGGCATAGCCTTGATATCCTAATGTGTGGCAGGCCAGAGATAGTAGAGGAGAGCTTGCTCAGGGCTCAACAAGAGAGACAGACAAGATAAAGAGTATCAAGTCCAGTCTTAAGAAGTGGAGTCATCAAGACTTATGGAAGGTAGCCAATAGGCTGATTATAATCTCCAGCAGGGCTGGAGGGTCAGAGTAAGTCAGAGGACTCAGGTCAGATAGGGGTAGTAACAACAGTAAAGTTGTTGCTCATTCCAAGTCAACATTAAGCCATAATGACTTTAATGCTGAAAACTCCGGAGTAACCTGGAGGGTCAGAGTGAGCCCAAAGGCTCAATCAGAGTGAGGACAACAACAAGAGGGTGTTTCTGTTGATCTTGTCAATATTTGTACTGAGGTACAAGATACAAAACTACAGTACTTATATCTCAGTGGGGCAGAACTATCTAGAAGTGTAATGAAATGAGACAAGTGCAAACTCAGAAGTGAAGCAGATGTCTAGATATCTAGGAAATAAATGGAGATGTCAGGGAAGACAATGTTCAATCATGTCAAACTGAAACTGAAGGGTGACAGGATGAAACAGGGAAAAGCAAGGAACAGGAATGGAATAAAAATAGTGACAATAATGGTAATGGTAACTGAGACTGGGAACAGTAACAGAGTTATACTGGGATGGTCTGGAGATAATAAAGGGGAACTAGGGTAGTACTTAACTGGAGCAGAAATAGACTGGAAGCAGAATGAGGTGGAGTGGGAGTGGAAGTCTGGGGAAGCATATAACACTGAGGGGTGGGAAGCATATATGCATAGCTGGGGAAGACTGGAATGGTGACAGAGGGCCAAAGTTGCCTGAAGGGGAGTCAGAGGGCTGGAGTGGCTTACTGGGTGTGAAAACCAATTGTAAGCCAGGTCAGAATGGAGTCAGAATTTGGGTCAAAGGTCTGGGATATGACAACCTCTGATCCAAATTCTGACTCCATTCTGACCCAGCTTACAATTGGTCTTTGCATCCAGTAAGCCACTCTAGCCCTCTAACTCCCCTCCAGGCAACTCCAGCCCTCTGTCACCATTCCAGTCTCCCTCAGCTACACATGCATGCTTCCTGCCCCTCAGCATTATATGCTTTTCCAGGCTTCTGCTCCCACTCCACTCCATTCTGCTTCCAGTCTATCTCTGCTCCAGTTAAGTAGTACTCTAGTTCCCCTTTATTATCTCCAGACCATCCCAGTATAACTCTGTTACTGTTCCCAGTCTCAGTTACCATTACCATTATTGTCACTATTTTTCATCCCTTCCAGTACCTTGCTTTTGCCTG